>PVIR01008322.1:0-57112 GCA_004026965.1 Petromus typicus
TCTTCTAATGGGCCCACTCTGGTTTCATTGCAAGGTCACATTTGAAAGGCCCGAGGTCCCCTGCTTGTCAGTAGGGTACAAATAGAAGCTCTTCAGCCCCAAATTGTACTTGTGGAGCAAGAAATATACTTGGCACAGCAATGCGTGGATCCCTGTCCTCCTCCCTGTTTTCTACTGGCACAAGTCAGAGGTGCTGTTCAAGTGTGAAATGTGGGTACTAGCAGCAATTTGCAGAGTGTGTGTTGTTCTTCTGTGACTGCTGATAAGACAGTGAGAGGTGGCCTGGCACAGATCATCCTCCACAAATGTGTAATGCCGTCCCTGGGGACAGGAATATCACGAGGCCAGAATAACACAGCTTTTAGCTGCTTAGTGCTGAAAATTTCAGGCAAAATTCCAAAAGCCCTCAAAGCTAATGTCAAATTGACAAAGTGCCAAAAACATCTCTGGCATTACATTTTCTCTCTTTATTTTCCTCCTTCAGGTTAACAGCTTGTGAAAATAATAATGTGATAATGCCACCCTGTGTTCCAAATATCTCAAAGTACAATCTTATTAAACCTCAGTGGCTTTTTTGAGACTAATGGGAATAGAGCTGAGTTATTAATTTTACAGACAAGAAAGCCCCACAGGAAGTGGGTCAAATATCTGAGCAATGGCCAACCAAACTCTTCACATAGGTCCTAGTTTTGAATTAAATTCTCAAACAAGGCCAAGTGTTATATAGGAAAGAGGCTAAAAAACTCATCTAGCATCAAAAACAGCCAGAACAAGACTCATACAGGATGTTAGATGGATTAGGGCAATAAACTGATGAAAACATATCCCAGCAGAGGGAACAAGGCTTGGCAAGGTTTGGGGATGTGGCCAACTGAAATCAGTGAGCAAGAGCATGGCCCTTCACTTGATCTAATGGGATATCAAGGGAATCTGAAAGCAGCTGACAGAGTGCCCTGATTGTGTGTGTGTGTGTGTGTGTGTGTGTGTGTGTGTGTGTGTGCATGTATGTTCTTTTTATCATAACTATGGAACCCACAGCTATGAAAACTACAGCAAGGGATAGGAATCTACCCCTTGACTACAGAAGAATGCTCTCTTCCCCAGACTCTCACAGTCTGGTTTGAGCACATGATCTAACCCAGTCAGTGGGTTGGTCCACACCAAATCTCTAATCTGGAAGAAATGTCTCAAAGAGCAAAGCAAGGGGCACTGACAGCCCTGTGACAATTTTATCCAATGTCCAATGTGGTAGTGGCACTGCAACAAGGTCATCCCTTGCCTGGGATTATGTCATCCAGTTTTTTTTGTTTTTTTGTTTTTTTGTTTTTACTTCTTCCTATATATCTGAAGGTGACTCTTCAGGCTTCTTTTCAATTCAAGGAGCTACTTAATAAGTTTCTGAGAATTCATTTTTCATCTAAAATTAACAAGAGTCACATTCTGTAGTTTGCAACCTGAAAGACTGAAATAGCAGTCAGTAAGGCTGTAGAGAAGTTGACATCGAGCAGATCTAGAAGGTACTATGTTTGTAATACCAGGAGCAATAGGTTTTATGAAGAATTCCTCCCTCAGAATGACAGAATTTAAGAAAAGGAAGGAAGTACTATGTGGCCTAAATTCCACTTTCTTTTCTTATTTCTGTGGAAATAAATGTATTTCTCAGTCTTCTCTTGGAGTTGTATGTGCATGTGACCGAATTTAGTCAAAACAAGGTGAATGGAATAGGGTGTGTCTGTTCCGAACCTGTCCCGCAAACCTCTCACACAGGCTGCACCATTTCCTTTTCTCTTCTGCTTTGCTGGAAGGAAGAGAAGTCTAGGGTGCCTCTAGAAGTCATCAGCTGAATATGACAGGGCCTCTGCAACCCTGACTGAGGCCTGTCAAAGAAACCTGTGCCATTAAAAAGCCCTGCTTGCTCTTCATTAAACATTTCTGCAAAACTCAACAGAGGAGTCACTTGATCATCACACACTCCCGTAGAAATTTCCTTTTCTCAGAGTCAATAAACAAGTTTCCAGCTCCATATTTGAAGCTGACAAGCTCTCTGACCTTGAGCAAATTGTTTATCATCTTTTTAAAAAATTTAAAATCTTTATTAATATATGTTTGTTGTACATGCATCCATTCCTACTAAGGGGTTGGTACGTGTACTTAGCACAATTTATTTCCTTTTACCTCCCTTCCCCTTCTCTTCCTCCGCCTGATTTAAGTCTCCTCAGGTATAAAATGAGAGGTAGGAAAAAGATTTTATTTAACATTAGCAATAAAAATGTTATAGTGAAATCTACTCCATATTATGGAGATTTCAATATAAGATAACTCAGGTTCATTAACTACTATTGCTTTGGTGAGGTTATTTAAAACCAGCTGAAATCAATTAATTTGTATTACAACTCCATTCACAAAGAAGGAAAAAAAATCATCAAACCTATACTGAAATTTATATACAATTCTTGCATTTATATACTTACTAATTCCAATAAAATCTAAACACGGGGCTGGGGACTTAGCTCAGCAACTCCAGCACCTGCCTTGCAAGCACAAGGGCCCAAGTTCAATCCCTAGTAACCACATACAACAATGCTGGATGTATTGACTCACACCCATCAGCAATTGGTATCACATAACATAATACCTAGGCTACATATTGAGCTGAGGCCCAGCCTGAACTACAAAGCAAAACCCTGTCTCAAAAAATGTATAAGTTTATATAACTCTTTTAAGACAATGAAGCCTATTAATCCTATCTACTCTCAAGTCATTAGGCTGAATCTGTCTTTAATCAGTTTTATTTAGTTATTTATTTTTATCTTTATTGGTACATTAAATATACACATCATGATTGCACTCCATAATGGGGATTTGTACCAGTATAAGACACAACTTAATTCTCATTTTTTTCCCATAGCCCTACCCACCCTACCACCCCCCCATATACATAAAATTTCTTTCCTTACTTTTTTGTTACAATCTCAACATTTTCCCCCTTCCTTCTATTTTACATTGAGCATTTTCTATTTCACAGTATATAACATACAATGCTAGGACTCATTTACATCTTTATTTTCTCATACCAGAGAAAAGATGTGATATGTACCTATCTGTGCCCTATTTATTTCACTTATGAGGATATCCTCAAGGTATGTCCATTTAAGTAGAAATGATTCAAACTTATCATTTTTTATGGCAGAGTAGTACTCCATTCTGTAGACGAACCACAGCTTTTTAGACTGGATAAAAAAGCTATCTTTGATCAGTTTTAACCCTTCAATGTCTAGTGTTCCATTTTTAGAATGCCCATAACAATGGAATATAACAAAAATTTTTATCTTTAAATTCTGATTCATTAAATTTTTATCAATAATGTATGTCGATTTCAAGTGAAAATTTTAAAGAACTGCAACCTTTGGCATAAATGGGTTAAAAACATACAAATATGTAATATATCACAGAGAGTCAATGGTTTTGCTTCCTACACCAACACTTTGTTCAGACCAGCATGACTCATCAGTGCAAATGTACCAACATGAAGCTCAAATGGAGAGATGATGCTTCCACTCCTTTATAGTAAACAGAGTACGAAGCTAAGCAATCTGGAAAAGCAGAGTTCTGAGTTCACTGCAAATTGTTGACTCAGATGAGTGTTGCACCAAGATGACTTTTATCCTTAGAGTCAAGTGCTCTGTGACCTATTGTGTCAAGTGCTGAAGTGCAGATGAGATGGTGCCAAGATAAAAACGTGGAAGTCCAGGCACAGGACAAATGAGGCAAGTAGAACTGGCCTGCACATCCCACCGACTGGCCGTCTAGCTCTGTGTGCTCTGATTTGAGATTATTTATGAAAAAGGAGCCACACTTGTTTAGAGTGTGAAATCTGGCAGGTAAATTTAAAGGAGAAAAATACAGCATCCGGACATTTCTCTGACAGATGTTACTGGTCTTTCAGCTATGGAGATGGCTCCTATGGAGAGTTCCTAAATTTGATTCTGATATTTTTTAACTTTAATCTCAAATTGGCCCAGTCATATTTAAAAACTATCACACAATAAAAAGTGAAAATATTTATTCTTAGTATAATTGAGACAGGAGAAGAACAACCAACAATAAAATAAGGACTGTAACTAGGACAAAGATCATTTGGTATAGCTTGAGCACTTATAACCAAAAATCCCCAAATCTAAAAAGTTCGAAAATATGAAACTTTTTGTATGCTGACATAATTCTACAAAGAGTTTGATTCAAACTTTTGAAACTCAAACTTTGAAATTCAAACTTTGAATTACAAAGAGGAAATTTCATACAACAAAATTCTGTTTCACGGACAAAATTACTAAAATATTATATAAAATTAACTTTGGATTATATTTATAAATGTGAATGAGGCATAAATAAATTTTGTGTTTAGATTTGGGCCCCATCTCCTATTTCTCATTATATGTATATTGGATAAGAAGACATTTCAAAATCAAAAAATGCTAAATAACTCAGGCCACAAGTATTTTGGATCATGCTTGTTCAATTTGTAGAAAGCTCTGTGCAAAAGCACCCATGGAGGATGGTTCTGTGAAAAGCTGGAATGCCTCCCCTAGGCCTCCAGTGTCCTCTGAGACCTCCCATAATGTTGCAAACATTCGAAAACAAGTCTAGAACTAGCCCTGAATCACACACATTCTGATGGATGAAACAATCCGAGGAACCCCAGGGCCCTTCATAAGCACATCCCTGGGACTTCCTGAAGCATATGCTACTGTCAAGACTCCCGTATCTGCAGTGATTCTGTGGGTCTGTTACTAAAGGTGCTGCTTCTAGGGAGCTATGATGGAGAGACAAGGCTATGAATACCAGGATGCAAGAAACAGTTCCAAAATCACCTCCTCTCTAGGTGCCAAAAAGTGTTGAAATCAGCAGTGAGAACCACACCTGTCATTGCCTTCTATGTTCAGCCTGAAAATAATCTTAACTCAGGTGGTTTGCATAAACCAAATGCCCCTAAATCATGTGTAGTCAATGGTCAGAAAACTGTAAAAGAGTGAATATAACCCAAAAAGAAGATGTGTCAGCATCTTTTTACTTTGACAATAAAATCAAAATGTCAGTTCACTACATTTAAGATTGTTCACACGTCTTCTAACATCAGAATGATGTTTTAGAAAGAAAGATAAAAGAAATAAATAAAGAAAGAAAGAGATGAAGGAAGGAAGAAAAAGAAAAAAGAAAGAAAGAGAAGGAATAATTCACAGTCTAAATATCACTGGATATTTCTCTACTGTTCAAGTGATGTACACTCTTTCAATAATATTTGAAAAGTTAACAAGGCAAAAGGCATCATCATAACTGTGATATGTCATGTAACAAAAATTTCTGATTAAAAAGTACATAGATGATCATATCAACTGCAAAGGACAGGTGTGGTTATTAACATACACTAAAATGTTTGCAAATATCGAACAAATGTAAGCTTCAATATTTCTGATAGTATCCTATATAAATTACATTACAAAGAGATGGAGACAGCAACAAGGTTTGACAGAGAATAAATTTCTGATATGAAATCCCCTCCACTACTTCCACTTCAAAGCACAAAGCAGTGTATGTCATGACATGAGCCTTGAATCCTCTGGAATAAAGTTTGTGACCCAGTTGAACAAAATAATTTGTCCAAAGTCTGCCACCAGTAGGAAATGGATAGAGCTCATGAAAAGGGAATGAAGTTTAAAATAACACTGGAGCAGTTAGTGTTTTATTTACCTGTAGAATTCAAATAGAATTATAAAACTAGGGGAAATGAAATTCATTTATCCTAAAATCTAATTACTGATGAGTTAAGAAGGAACAGCAATTCATTCAAAAATTACCCATAACTGGAAGAATTATTTATATTTCAATTGGGAGCTTAGCTAAATAAATTGAATTAACTACCATTTTTTAAATGTGAAAAGAACTATTGAGGGAAATAAATTTTATATTATAATAATATAAAAGATGACTTACTAGGCTTTAAAATAAATGGTTCAATATAAGTAAATGTTCTAAATTATACTTTACTAGTCTGAGAAAAGATAAGTATCTGTTAATTTACTTTTTTTTTTTAAGGGTTTTTTTGAGACAGGGTCTCACTTTGTGGTTCAGGCTAGCCCTGAGCTCAGCCTCAAACTCACATCACAGCAATCCTCCTGCCTTTGCCTCCCTAGTGCTGGGATTACAGGCGTGCGCCACCACGCCCGGCACTGTGGTATGTGGTACTGGTTGCTGCTGGGTGTGAGTCTCCACGCCCAATATGGTATGTGGTAACCGGGGATCGAACCCGGGTCTTTGTGCTTACAAGACAGGTGCTGGAACCACTGAGCTAACTCCCCGATCCCACGTTAGCTTACTTTTTATGCCACTATATTTGCTTAACAAATTTGAACGATTAATCAAAATATCTGCGAGGCCATTCTTGGTGGTAATTCCAAATATCATTTACTCATTGGTGTTATATAATATAGAACCTTTCATATTTTTAGTGGAGAGGCAAAAATATTTTTTAAAAAATATGGTTTTATATTTTTGGCTTGAACAATTAAATTGAGCTATTTTGAAACTAGTGGAATATTTCTAATGTTACTAAAAATACTGCCTCAGTGGCCTATATTATTCATTTTATAAAAGGGTATGTCCTTAGTGCCTCTTATTGGCTTTCACTGTATATATTTATAAAACTAAGCTTAAAATTTTATTTCATGAAGTATCACCCATATATTTCAACATTAGGATACTTGGACATTTGCTTTTTACATTATTAAAAGTCTGATCTACATTGAAAAAGGTTAATTGTTCTTCCAAATGAATACAAATCAGACACTATACTTCAAAGAGAAACTTTGATTACAAAGGGCAATAAAATGTACATTTGGAACTATTTACATGTGCTTATGAGAATACAAAAAGATAATTAAGATTCTTTATGTACATGTCCAAACTCCATGAAAGGAATGCAAACATTATGTACTGCAAAACAAAAAAATAATTAGAAAAATTTTCCCAAAGCTATTCAAATGACATTTCCAACTGTTTTATTGAATTATAAAGAAATTAATTAGTGATGGATTTAGAAACTTAGATTTTTCAAAACTGGAAGCACATAATATTTATATGCCAACTAATGCAATAATAAAGCAATTTTAAAATTAATATATTAACCACCCCAAACAATATTTTGATTGTCTAATATGTACTATAAGATGAAAGTCACTGCTTTGTAAGGTTTAAATTCATTGTGACTCAGTCAGACTTTGGAGTTTCTTTCCTGCATATATGTAAAATGAGGTACCTAACATAAATCACAGTTATTTGGAAAACTTACACAGTCAGATCGTTTGCCCTGGTCACAGTCCCACGTTGTCTTGCGCTGCTTAGACCTCTCCATGGTGCTGAAGAGTTACTCGTCCATTTGTGAGGGAACGATTGTTTATTCAAACTGGCTTTGAAATAACTCCACAAACAGCCTCCTATGTTAATAAATAAAGTTACTCAAGAATTTCTTCTACGAAAGAGATGCTTTTTCATTCAGCTGTTGACCACGTGCAGGCAGCTCAAAGTGTTGTTTGGAGCAGAAATTTTCACGTTTATGAAAAAAAGAGAGTTTTATAGGAGACAAGTTTGCTTATTTTTGCCTGTGTTCTTCAATTTTAAAAATATATATAAGGAAGACAAACTATTCATAAAACAGAAGCGTCCAGAAAAGTTCTCGATCTTGGTGCAGGCAGCAAGCTCCCATTAGTCCCAAGCAGCCAATTCACATCATGTTATCATTACATCTACTTTCCGATGTAAAATAAAATAAAGCTGAGAATGCTTCGGGACACTGCACATGCAGTGTAAACAGGTCTGCATCTCTCCAGCCCCAGCCTCTGTCTGCTGAAGATTATCACAGCAGAAATCAGGCTCTTGTGCTTTTCGCAGATTATCTCTTTCTCAGGCTGAGACGTATAAAAAGCCACATGACACCCAATGATGTCATCTCTAAAGCAGGTCACCGTTACTGCCGTGTGTATGTGTAATTCTTCTATTAAGTATCCAGCATAGTAATTTTCATGAAAATCTATTTGCATTAAATAGGTTACTCTTCTACCAATACATTTAACCCTATTGATACAGTGCTGTGACAAGGAAAATCAATTTACCACTCCTACGTGAATCATTCTCTGCATAAACTAGGACCAGCTTCTCTCAATAACAGGTAATTGTAATTAACTCACAGATAAAATAGTGAAGAAACAGTACTCTCAAGGATCTGTGGGAGCCAAGGGATATTTAAAGATACAGTTTACTTTTAAAAGAACTCTTAGAACTTTCAGTGTTCAAAAAAATAAAGAGGCAAATCTCTTAAATTCTTAACACATCATTTAATGAAATAAAAACATTTCATAAATACAAAAAATTCATTAACACTGTCCCTAAAAGGATTTTAATCTGTCCTTAGAAACTGATAATAAACTAACTCATTATTGTTAGATGTTTGCAGCCCTGAAAAGCAGCAATTAAAAATTTAGCTATGTTATAATTAATACATGTACAGTACTTAATTGGTATAAATAGTATGCAGAGGTATTATTTTAAAGAATGTGTTATGAATGGTTTTCATGGTGCCCACCTTAATATCAGTACTCTGGTAAGCTGAGGCGAGAGGATTGCAAGTTCCACCCTGGGAACTCCCAGCACCTGGGAATAATTTTGAAAGACTCTCTTTTTAAAAACAAAAAAAGAAAAAATGGGCTGAGATTGTAGGCCAGTGTGAAGGGGCTGGATTCAATCTCCAGTGCTACAAAAAAAAAAAAAAAAGGAAGAAGGAAACAAAGAAAGAAAGAAATGTGAGATGAGAAAAGCTTGTTTCCTTTCTGTATAGTGTGTTTATTTTCTCTGTTTACATGCTATAATTTGAGATTTTCAGTCATAATTGACAGTAAACAGTTAAATTATTTAATCCCACTTGTGGCAAATAAATAATCTCATAGCCAAAGTGAAGAATCACTTTGAAACTATGCAGATCACTGCTTACTGGATGTATAGAATATAATAAAAAATATAATGAATGCTTAATTTTTAAAAATGTTACAGTAAAACATAAATTATCAATAATTTCCATCAATGTACTCCAACTTACTTCAAATACACATCATTGCTGCTATTTTCTGAAGCAGTTATGAAAGCCTTCTTTCCTGAGTATCCTTAGTAGCACTGTGGAATCTACCTTCATGTTGTGAATTGACTCAAAATGTTCACTTTTTACAGTCTTTTTTTTTTTTTTTTTTTGAGACAGGGTCTCGCTTTGTAGTTCAGGCTGGCCCTGAGCTCAGCCTCCAACTCACATCACAGCAATCCTCCTGCCTCTGCTTCCTGAGTGCTGGGATTACAGGTGTGAGCCACCACGCCTGGCACTGTGGTATGTGGTAAGGATTGCTGCTGGGTGTGAGTCTCCACACCCAATATTGTTATGTGGTTACTGGGGAATCGAACCCAGGTCCTAGTGCTTGCAAGACAGGCACTGGAACCACTGAGCTAAATCCCCAGCCCCCAACAATCATTTTTACATTAATTTTATTGGTACATTTTATACATACATTATGATCACATTTAATATTGAGAACTTGTACCTGTACCTGACATACCTCGATTCTCATTTGTCCCCTTTCCTCTGTCCTCCATAAAACCCCCACCCCCTATATAAATAAGCTTTGTTTCTTTTTTTACTATCAAGTTTCTTTTCTTTCCCTTTTGACTTTGAAGAGCTAGACATTTCCTAGGCCTAATCCAGTGAATAAAAGTAGATGAAGATACACCATAATGCTTTTATTTGACAGAAATTGTCACAAATGTTTTGAATCAATTCAGAATACCTAGGCTTCCACTGCAGAACCAACTAAATACACACGAAGAGAACTTGCAGAACTGCTCAGAAAAGAGCAAGAAGGTGGGATAAGTGTGCTTGAGGTAAGGGGGAGTATCTTATGAGAGATTAATGGCAATATGTCTTTTACTGTAATAACTATGTTTTAAATTTTAAAATTTGTTCTATCGTTTGGTCATGCTCTGTATTTCTTCTTTTAAATACTATAAAAGCAAAATAGACCAAGACTAGGAACTTTTCTGGAGAACACAATACTCTGTCATAATTTGAAAAAGGACCATAAGTCTGGGGAAAAGAGAATAGAACTTTCTATACAATGAGTGCCTCTAGGCAAATCTACTAAAACAATGGTAATTATCTTTTGCATCAAATCGGGAAAAAACTTGCTTCAAAGCCTCCTCAAGGCCTACATGCACTGCACTAAAACATCCAAAAGAAAACTGAGGAGAGAACTGAATGCCTGTATGTTTTGGACTAGATAAGTTACCCAAATACAATTGATTTTTTTCTTAATTCCACAGCTCAGTGCTTTTTTCTTCTAGAAGGAGAACACTAGAGATCAGACTGAAGGCCTACACGTCCTAAACAAGTGCTTGAATACTAGCTATGTGCCAGTCTAACTCAGTACTTTTTATTAGTTTTCAAATAAGGACTATGATTTGTAACTTTTAAAAATACAAAGTCTCAAGTCCTTTCTCTCAGATATTTTCTAATGGAATAAGTTTTCTGTGGCTCTGGAATATACAGTTTTTAAATCCCTAAAGTAGTTCTTTTTATTTAATTTGAATCTTTACCATTATGTACATTACATATACACATCATGATCCCAACATTGACACTTTGTAGTTCTTACTTAGCAAATATTGCAATAATTCATATATATCGATATATTCAAAATCCAAGAAGAAAAAATATTTATGATACTTATCCTGATAAAAAAACAGTGTTGTTAGATTAAGTGTTCACTTTTGGGGGTACTCTCTACCCACCTTGCTGGGTTCCCATGCCTGTTACTTTCTTCCTTTCTCCCTCTTTACACGGCTGGAAAGAATTATCCATTTTGGAGGAGTAGGAAAGGAATGAGTCCTCTGTGGCCCAGGATCTGCTTCCCTGCTCAGAATCCCACTTGACTTTGCAGTGCAGGTGAAGCCAGAAATGTTCAACACAACCTATAACTGATCATTTCCCATGATTCCGAAGTCCAGCAGGAGAAAACCCAATGTTGCCCCAGTTAGTTACATCCACAAATCTCTGACTAGAAATACATCTGAGATTTTGATCTCCCTCTTCCTACATGTGTTAATGTTCAAAAGATGTTCTTAAATCAAAAAGCATAAAAAGGAGTTATTTATAAACTTCTCCAAACCCATTTTTCAACAGTACTCTTGTTTTGTTGACTGACTTTTAAAAAATCTAAATCTCACTAGCCAGTTAATGTAACAAGTTTTATATGCAAACTAACTTCACAAAATTTTCATTTGCACGTTCCAGCTATCTAATAAAGGCCTATAACATGGAAATGCGAGGTGTAGAATTTTACCTAGAACTTTCACACAATGCACTGCTCAATTTATATTAATTTTATTGTTGAGCTTCAGAAATTCTAGATTTGCAATTTTACTTTTATTACCAACTCTGTAATAATGTCCCCAAAGTGTGAGCTATCAAGCAGTAGTCCAAAAGATGTGGTTGGTATTGGGGTTCATGGTCAAAGGATCTTAGAGATGCAAAAATAGTACTCTCTCTCTCTGCAGGTTCAAAATTTCTATTAACTTATTAAAATTTTTAGAAATCCTAGAGAAAAAATTGGTTTATTTCACCTCTGTTCCAATTAATATCTATTAGTCTATTCTAGGCACCATATTCTGAGAAATTTTGCTCTACATTGAACAGTCAGATACTTGTTAATAATATTTGAGGCTTCTAAACAAATAATCAATGAATAGTTATTGAACGTCTTCTATCAAGTTATCTTCTGACAACAGTTTCCAATTATGCCTGGAAATGTAAATTGTGTAGAGAGAGAGGTTTTGTTCTGTTTCTTTTCTTCAGTTCTTGAACAATCATGTGACAAAGGTGTGGCCTACTATGAGCACTCATTTACTGGATGAGTAAACGAGAGCTGTGGAGCTAAACCAGGATATAAACAAATGTCACTGCTTGCTCATAGTTTTGTTTGAAAAAGGATAATATGAAAAGAGCCTTCAGACAATGATCTTCCCAGAGAAAATTGGGATGACAGTAGATCAAACTCCAGTTCTACCTCTTCCAATATTTCCTTACATCTTAATGCATCTTTGATATTCATTCAATGAGTGAAAGATGCACCTGTAATAGTAAAACTGTCATTTATAAATGATCATGTACTTTACATCTAAGTTGATGTTTTAACATTTTATCTCACCTAAGCTGTACAACAAATGGAAAAGCTGTCCACAAAAAGAAATTACTTTTACTCAATTATCTTTATCAAAAGTGAGGAATTTTTATCCAGAATTTTCCATTTGTACATCTCTGGAAGTTCTGAGGTTACTCAAAAAGCTTTATTATTTTACAAGAGACAAATGAGTCAGTGATCAATGAATTATCAATTTACAAATTATTCAGATAGCATTTAATACTAGAAGCCCTTGGTTGTATATTATTAATACAATTTCTGAGACTTTGAGAAGGAAAACATTTAGTTTCTGAGATTCAGGTTTGAAGAAAAGATAAATACATATGCCTCTGTATAAACACTAAAAAGTCTTTTCAACTATAGTCCCTCTATTGTCTGAACTGAAATTTAGGATAAATCGACAAAGAAATTGTGTCATTCAAGATTTGAGAGACAAGACAGAAGATAGAGTTTGGGTGCCAAAGCATTAGAACTCATGGGACCTGAATTTATATCAGCTGGACATAGACTTTAACTTGCCCCTGACCTAGAAAATCGAGGTTACTAAATTATTAAGTAGCACAAAGATATGTTCTATATAATTGCACAGCTATCAAAACAATACTGGAGAGGGCCCTTGGAGATCTTCTTTTAGGGTACAGTTTTTCTAAAAAAGGGGCATAGCTTTGTAACAGGACCCTCTGCAATTAGTTACCAGATGTTTCCTGGTGTATTTAAAGGTTGTAAAAGTAAAAAGAACAATCAAATTTGGAGGCAGTGAAGCCATGTATACATGGATGTATATGTCAAGCTTGATGCAGGAGTGGTACAGAGTTCAGAAGGAATGCTTGGAAAGGTTTGCTCAGTCGCAGGGTCATTCGTCAGTGAATATTCAGTCCCTCTTGTAAAGCCAAGACTACTCAAACAGTATAGCTAGCCTCGGGTTCCACAGCTTCCTCTGTAGGACAAACGAAGTAAGAGAATCTTCAGGAGGCCCAGACCCTGCTCTAACACCTGCTTGGAACTGTGATTCTTCTGACTGGGAGTGAGAAAAGCTCTTGCTAATAGGCTTACACAGATGCCAAAATGGGACTTAACTCTTTTCCAGTGTGTGTGTGTGTGTGTGTGTGTGTGTGTGTATGTGTGTGTGTGTGTGTCTGTGTGTCTGTGTGTCTGTGTGTGTGTGTCTGTGTGTGTGATCATTCCATTCCTCTTTCCTCATGCCTGGAAGGTGCAAAAATGACTCGGTGTTAGCTTTATTGTTAAGGGTGTATTCTCTAGAAGAGGCCTACTCATAGAAAGCCAAATGATACAAACTTTGTTTTACCTTTAGAATTTGAAAATTAGTCTTCAAAGAGAAAAACATAATGCTTTTTCTATTATTTTTGTAGAGTACAGCTCCAATCTCAGAACATAAATAGTCATTCTGGGATTCAAGCTGATTCTCACGGACTCATCTGAAAAATTACAGACAAGGACTCTAACTCTCTTGCAGTTTCAAGTTAAAAGTTCTGTCCCTACTCTCCTCAAGAGTTCCACACTATTTTGAGTAAAGCAGACTGGAGACTATGAAGAGTAGATTCAATTAACATTTATTGCAAGCTTTCAGGATCTCAGGCTGTACGCTGTTTTTCAAAAATATATACGTCATTTAATCTTCACTGCACCTATCCATTTCAGAAGTAGGTATTATTTCCAGTTGCAAATAAAAGTACTTGAGCAGTATGTCTTAGACTCAAAAATAGTGGCAAAACTATTGTTTTTTAATTAGTGTACATTTGTGACACATAATGACTACATTTACTTTAAGAACTATATTATATATATATGCACATATATATCATTTTTTATTATTTTTATCCCTTTACCCGACTACTCTACATTTACATTTTAAATATTTCATATAAGAGAAACCATGTGTCTAATTACTTAATTTAATATATGGTTTCTATTTCCATGTATTTTCTTTAAAATGACATGATTTGATTCTAGCTTATGGCTGAATAACAACCCACTGTGGATATGTACCATAATTTCTCTATCAGTTCATCTAGAGATGGGTATCTAGACTGTTTAGAATGCAGAAAAATGAAACTAGACCCAGATTTCTCACCCTGTACTAAAATCAAAATGGATAAAAGACCTAGACACAAATGTGGAAACTTTGAAACTATTAGAAGACAATATGTAGAAGCATTTGAAGCTGTGCACACAAGCCAGAACTTCCTGAACAGTACTCCAGAAGCACTGGAAATAATATCTAGGGTTAACAAATGAGACCACATCAAACCTAAAAGCTTCTGCACAGCAAAGGGAACAGAAAATGAAGAGACAGCCTATACAATAGAAAAAGGTTTTGCCAGCTACTCTTCCGACAGAAGACTAATATCTAGAATATGCAAAGAGGCATTAAGTGTCCTCTCCCCAAGGCAGAACTTCAGTTCGTGAACAACACTGCCCCCTACAGGCCAGACATAACAATAGGAAACCAATAGGAAGAAGGGCATGACCACAAAGGCGCTCATGGAGCTAATTCAAGCTAAATGAGATTAGAATGTCTATAATCAATTTCAAATAATTTTTTGGGTTTGTCTGCAAAAATATATGCTACTGCTTTGCAATACACGTCTCATAGTTTGTAATTTACTCTATAAGGCAGTTTACAGATTTCTCAAATTGGAAACTACGAGCATAAGTATTTTATCATGTGAAATTGACTATTAGCATACATAAAGTATTTATATTGTTGTCCTGTGTTATAGCTAATGTTTTAAGGTAAGAAATTAACTTTATTTCTCAATTTGATACCCACATTACCTAATCCAAAATAACTGTTATTCAAAATTCCTATTTCTGAAACAAAATTTTCAGTTACTATATAATACACTGTGATATAAGTGCACTTAGTTATGCAAATTGGTAGCATAACTTAATTTCATCTTCCCTCCTGTTGGTCTTTCATTTAGTGCTGAACAGCTGAGGCTGGAAATTATTAATCAAAGAGCATTGAATGAGGCAATTTATAAAATCAAATGGATTTTTTCAATTGTTTTACTCAGTGTTTATAGCTATCAGATTGTGAAATTGTCTTAAAAATACATTAACTGATTGCTGCCCCTACAGTTGGAGTAGGCCTAAATGCAGGCTGACTATTGAGTGGTATAGCATAATGGAAAAGTACAGCATCACACTCCAGCCCAGTGTGCACCCGGAGGCAAGTTGGTCACTTCCTTGGGTCCACTTTCATCATCTGTAAAATGGAGATAATAATAGTACCTCTTTCATATGGTCATTGAGAGGATTAACGAGATGATTCAAGCAAAGTATTAGCAAAAGGCTTGCGGCATGACAAGTGTTCAGCTCTTACTGAGATGATGAATCTGAGAGCTTATACTCAAAAGTATTGTTGCTGCATACTTTAAAACAGAAATATTCTGAGAGCTATGTGGACCATTATGCTTAGTCAAAGAAATCAGAGCAGAAGCGTCGTTGAAAGCATAGCACAGTGATGTGGTCAGATTTCCCATATGGTACATGCCTAGGGCAGACAGCAAGGACAGTTATTATGGATATGGGGGGTTGGGAGCAGCTGGCAAGGCTCAGGAGTTAGGCAAGGGCAGTTGGCTTCCAAATGAGGCTGTACTACAGCTTAGGAAAGGGAAAGAAGGGATTTAAGACAAGACAGACAGCTGGTCAAATTTGAGAAGACTGTCAATGGTCTAAGCAAAACAGCAGTGGCTCCAACCCAGAGAATGAGGGCTGAGGTTCAACAAACTAGGTGACATCAAACAGGACCCAGGGCCTGGAAAAATCCCTGAGGAGCCCCTCACTGACACATATCATTTGACTTAAAACAAGGACTTTTTATAAGTTAACAAATAACATTGTGTGATTTTATTATATACACCATGATATTTGGAAAGACTGATGGCTTTTAAGGCTAAAATTCAAGCAAACTGTTTGTTTTCTTCATTATGGGCTAAGTCATTGCAGATCAGAGTTCATCCTATTCCCTCCATAAACTTGAGATCTACTCACCAGTGGTCTGGAAGGCCAAATCTCCCTACCTATGGCTTCCCTGAGATCTTCTGAGATCAGCAGACTGATCAAGGTAAAACAGAACCATTTCCTTTCTTTGAGTACCTTTTCCTCAAATGGGCTTCAAGCCCCAAAAGAGGACAGATGGAATATTCCTGAAAGCAGCCTTTGCAAAGTGATGATCAGGACATATTAATAATAAGCTTGCCTAGATATATCAACTCCAACAACTAAGCACAGTATTTTTTAAAATTATGACGTAGATATCTTACCTGCTGTACAAAGTAGAAACTTAGAAACATCCCAACATCTTGTATTTTTATCTTATATCCTGTATACTTAAGGCCAATATTATCATCAGTAACCTCTATCAGAATCAAAAGTGATCCAGACTTCCACACACAGAGTCATCTTTGCTCTGCAGCTTCAGAGCTAATTGATGATGTAGTGGCCAGTGCCTCATATTTGTCCGAGGCATCCTATGAAAACTCCAGTAGCTAAGAATATTTGAGGGAGTCAATACAGCTATTAAAAAACATCAGGGGATGGAGAAGCTTGCTAAATGAAAGAAGGTAGAACTACTAGCAAAGAAGTGCAGAAACATAAGCAAATATGATAGCCCGTGAGAAATAAAGAACATGCATTTGTGCCCAAAACACTGGGATTGTGAGCATGAAAGTGGCACAGAAGTGTCAGTATAGCACAGGACATTTACTTCTAGGATTCCAATAAAACAATAAGGCTAAGAATTCACAATCAGCATTCAAACTACCAGGTCACTGGACTCAGCCACAATTGGCGCCTGTCCTGAATTGAAGTGTGAGAGACACAAAGCCTGTACCGTCAAGACAGAATGATTCCTCGTACTGAGTTCCTGTCGTTCATATCAACTCTTCGGACATTTAATTAGCACTTCCTATCAGTATTTACAGCAAAGGCATTTTGAACACTCAACTTGTACTGCGTGTCTTACTCTCCATTCAGGTCTGCGTAGACTGGATGTTCGCCATTTTCCAGTGTTGTTCACGTGCGCCCTCTAGTGACCACGAGGTCAGTGAACACAAACCGTTTTTTCAAGAAATTGTCTAAAATGTAAAGATTCTCTAAGTACTCAATTTTGTTACCAGTTAAAGAGAGCTCTTCTGTTACTCTTATTATCACAACTATGAATTCACCCCCTCTGTTAAGATCTCATATCTAGATAAAACTACTAAAAAAGATGCCACGCTGTCTCAACCTTTTTAACATAAACTATCAATTGCTAGATCCCAATGTAAATACAGTTCTGAGAGTTGAGAAAATTTTCTATAACTTAATAAACATGATAGCAAAATATTAAATAAATATATTATGAAAATTATACACATCATATAGTTCATTTATTTCCCTTTTCACACTTCAGCATTTCAGAGATTGGTTATACGATCATCAAATCCAAACAATCTAAGTGCCTGGTGATCGATTTCCACCAACATTTGGTATTTTTGTTTAAAAACAGATTCAGCAGATCCCTCCATTCTTTATTCCTGTACCTGAGGTTCTTAAATTAAAACTCTATAGTCTGACAGTGGTCTGCAGACCTGATCTGTTGAACTTTTGAATTTGCTTAATAGTTACCAACATTTAAAACTCTAAATTTCTTGCAACTTCTGCAGAAAAGATTGTCTTTGGCAGCAGCTATGCTGTACCCCCACATGGTGACGTGTCTCCAGGACTGGATGGGTTGTCCTTCGTGGGGACCTCCACAAGCCATTCACCTGCAGGCACACTGAGCTCAGATAGGTTACCTAGCCCCTGAGTCATGACTGTTTTCAATTCTTCCTGTAAAATGTTTTGCCTAGTAACCAAACTAATGCATCATATCAGCATAAGACAATGCTATCAGTGACACTATACTAAAATACACATGCCAAGCTGGGGATTTAGCTTAGTGGCACTGCACCTGCCTGGTAAGCACAAGGATCTGAGTTCAATCCCCAACACCAGAAAAACAAAAAACACATGTCTCATTTAAGAAAACAGACAAGAATCCACCTTAGTAAGAGAGAAATGAGAATGGACAAGTGAGAAGTCTTGGTTGGTTTCCATTCTAACCTGTATTTTCCAAACTTAATAAAGTTAACTTGTGTTTATAAATTTATTCTTTATTCTAAGATGACAAAACCCTTTCCAGTGAAGCAAAAAAATAACACAGCTCTTCACAGTAACAAACCAGCTGCACATATCCTAAGATTTCTTTTTTGGAGCCAGAGACCTGGCTACAGATAAGTGCTAATAAGTCAGGCCAAGGAAGAACAGCCATGATACTCACAGGAGTGCTGCTATCAGAGAAGGTGTTCATGCTCACAGAGCTGCTCAGCTTGTCTGAGGAGACAGAAGGCGGGGACGGGCTCCTCTTCTCCAGGGGGTCGTGCCGCTGCAGGTACTCACGCCACGCTCGCTGAATGCTGTGAATGGAGTCACACACACTGTCACTCCTAGGTCCCTACTCCTAGACTCAAAACAAATCCAAGGAGTCCAAAGGAATGAGGTTTGTAGAGAGAGAAAATGTAACACAGAAAACATGCTTCGGGAAGGCAGGAAACCCAGGCTATAACTCCATTTGGACCAATGAGTTTCACTTCATTTTCCTAAAAGGATTTTCACAAGCCTGCCAGGGCCAACTCAGTCTAGGCAACCTGGGAAAGTCCCTGGATAAAGTTGAACTGGTCTGACTTTGAGAGTTTGGAGCATGCTGATTTACAAGGCACACAATTTTTCCATTTTCATCTTATATTTCAAATGAGGATGACAAATAGGCTGACTATGACATTCATTCAGTTAACATATCACTGTTGAGGGTCCATTCTGTGCCAGAGTCAGTCCTAGGCTCTGGATGGAGGCTCTGTGGTCCACGCAGCAGCGGACTGTCATTTGTCCAGACCTCAGGATGAAAGGTGGTGTTTATGGCATTGTCCACTGGAATCTGTGTGGTCGTATTGCTGGTCCTACTCTCAGGACAAGATAGGCAAGAGTGCTGCAGCATAGATTTTACATATTGTGGGAGGAAATAGGTAATGTGCAAGAAAGAAAACCTCACAGTGTCATGTACTATTAAAAAGTTAAAGTAACATATGATTAGGTGACTATGTAAGATGCTATGATGAAAATTCTTCAGTTCTGGTGATTAGTAACAGAAAGTCTTCTACTCTGAGTGACAGAAACCTCTGGTATGTGGAAGCTAAGTGAATTTTCCCCCACTGACTAGCTCCTAGTCCTTGAGATAAACACCTAAATCCTTGCAGTCAGTCAACATGACATAACCTTTCCCAAGGATTAACTGGACAAGCAGCCCAGTGTCAAGAGTTGACCTTTTAAAATTGTAGTATTCATTCCATCACTATGTCTTTTAGATGCTTGAAATTATCTGCCATTATATAATTCTTCCACAAATAGTCTAAGTCACTAAAGTTGTTTCTGTACAAACAAATGGCTTCATTTTCATTTGGCTAGAATGACTCAAAAACTCAATTCCCAATGGTCAGAGGACACAAAGGACACCAAAGTGCTGACACAGAGCCAGTCTGTATGGTCTCTCCCAATTAAGGCTTTGTGAATCACAGTGCTCAAGGAAGAAGCCAGAAGCTGCAGTAAAAACCATGCCTTGAGTCAGGGGCAGATTCTTCGAAGTTATAAAGCCTCTGCCCTAAGGATCTTACTTGGGGCTTCTTGTAAAACCTTACAAATAGTTCTTCATGGTTTGTACAGAATTGCAAAAGTAAAATTATTTTAAGTGACCCCAAATTATATCTACATCAAGCCTCACTAAAGCACGCGCTCAATGTGCTTTTTTATATCAGTCACTCTTTTATTATACAATACTTAGTCAAAATCAGTCTCTCTCTTTCTCTTTGTCTCCCTTCTCTTCCTCTTCCTCCTCTCTCTATCTCTCTATCTCTCTGTCTCTCTGTCTCTCTGTCTCTCTCTCTCTCTCTCTCTCTCTCTCTAAAGTTTATAGACTCATTGTTTCTCCTAGGACCTATTGTATCAAAACATAGTAAACCTTTGGAAGTTACTAGTGATTTCAGAACATCTACAGCTATTGAATTCTCCTAGAGTCCAACTAGAAAGTTCTGCTCCTTGAGGGCACATAAGTCAGTGCCATGATTTGCCCATCATAGATTCAAAGGATATAAAATTTGAAAGACATTTAAGAATTTGAAAGTATTGCCAATCTATAGATACAAATATGTTTACAAAATTTCTATTTCTACTTATTTTTTTCTTTTAAAAACAAAAGAATCACTACGATCATTGAGAAAATAAGGAACAAGTATTACATTCAAATTGCTTAACAGCAGGGGGCGCCATTACACCTTTAAAGAACTAAGCAATGCTAAGCAGACCTGAGATTGAAAGTTTTGCAAATCTTGAATATCCTCATTTCCCTCCTAGTTTTATGAAATCTGCAAAATGCCATAACAATTTTAACTAAATCAGAGTTTAAGAAAACAACATTATTTTCTTCTATCAGAAAAGAGAATGTAATATTTAATACTTTTAAATAGGTGTTTAAAACACTGCTATGCTTACTGCTTTTCACAATACAAGTTACTTTATTGTTTAATATTTATAGTCATTGCTCATATATGAGAACAATTTTACTTCATATAAGCATATTGTAAATCTCTAATAAAACATAATTTAATATAGTAAATATTTCCCATATATTATCTGTCCTTCATAGTCACAGTTTCAAAGATAGAAACATGGATATTATGGTTACATGTACACGATGGTGCACATCAGTCACCTCAAAGGTTGAAGTTACATCATGACTGAGTTTGAGGCCAGACAGGATTATATAGCCAGACTTTATCTCCCAAAAACAAAGAAACCAAGAAAGAAAGGAAAGACCAAAATAGCAGGGGGCCCTTAGCATCACGTCCCAATAGTAAGGAAACAATATTTTGTATACACATGGCTCTTTCTTTCTCCAACTTTTCAGTCATTCTTTATTATCAGTGGGTTGTGGAAAAGACACAATTACTCCCATGGTGTGTTTTCCTGCTTAGTATTAATTTCTCCTTCCTTTGCCTAATTTCAGCACCTATTTTCCTTCTGGAACCCACTAACTTCCAGTCTGTGAGTTTTGGGTGAGGCAGACCCTGCCTGCCACTACCAAGGCTGGCCCATGTGACTGGGATGACCAATCAGGGACAGTGTTTGGTTTAGGGATACAACCACAGTTTGGGTCAAATGCCTCCTGCAGGCCCATGCAGTAAAGGGTGGAAAGCCTTTAGGACGGAGGGGCTGGTTGGGGGTCCTTAGTCACTGGAGCATGCTCTTCAGGCATTGTGTGCCTAGTGTTCCTCTTCCATGCTGTTCCTGAGTTGACAATGTAAGTAGTTTTGCTCTGCTATATACACTCACCATAATGTGTTGGCCTTGTCACTGGACCCAGGAAAGAAGGTCAGATGATCATGTACAAAACCTCCAAAACACTAAGTCAAAATCATCTTTTTATTTTTATGAATTCATTGTCTTGAGTATTTTGTTGTAATGACAGAAAGCTGACTGATACAAAAGCACACATACTTCAACCAAGCCAGGGACGGACTGTCATGGGACTTTTTACAGGCACTATGGAGAAAGAGCTCCTCTCTTTCTCTTAAGAGTTTAAGTAGGGCTATGGGAAAAAATGAGAATTAAGTTGTGTCTTATACTGGTACAAATCCCCATTATGGAGTGCAATCATGATGTGTATATTTAATGTACCAATAAAGATTATAAAAAAAAGAGTTTAAGTAGGGGGCTGGGGATTTAGCTCAGCAGTTCTGGCACCTGTCTTATAAGCACAAGGACCCAGGTTCGATCGCCAGTAACCACATACAATACTGGGTGTGGGACAATGCCCAGCAGTAACCAGTACCACATTCCACAGTGCTGGGCGTGGTGGCTCAAACCTGTAATCCCAGAACTCAGGAGACAGAGGCAGGAGGATTGCTGTGATGTGAGTTTGAGGCTGAGCTCAGGGCCAGCCTGAACCACAAAGCAAGACCCTGTCTCAAAACAAAAAAAAAAGAATTTAAGTAGGTAGAATGTAAGTTAAAGGTGCCAGTGGCCACTTTGTCACAAGATTCAAGAATCCATGTGATAGGGAAGCAGTTCTATAAAGAACAGAGCCTGCATGGTGAGAGAGACAGATGCCTGACAACCTTGCTTTACCACTTAGGTCCAGCTGTACTTGAAACACATTTATGCATGAGTGTTTCTGTTAGACGATGATATAGTCCCTTTTATATGTAAGTTAGCTTGATGCTTCTGTGACAACCAGGAGTCTTTACCATGTTTCAAGGAACAAGATGGGAATTAATCATCGGATCTGACTCTGGGACCAGACCCTCACTCTCTTCACTGCATTTTGTTTCTTCTTTATGCTATAACAAAATACCCTGATAACCCACCTTACTCCAAAAAGAAGGAAAATAATGACAAATGTTTCCAAGGCTGTAGGGTAAAAGGAACACGTCTACATTATTACTAGGAATGTAAGTAAATGCAACCACTATGAAAATCAGTATGGAGATTCCTCAAAAACAGAAATTCCATTTGACTCAGCTATTCTCCTTCTAGGTATCTTCCAGAAAGAGTTATATTATATTATTTATTATTAATTATATTATATTATATATTATAATATAGCATATTACAGTGCTACCTGAACATCCATGCTTATAACAACATGGTTCATAGTAGCCAAATCTTGAAAGCAGCCTTTATGTCTAGGTAAGTTTATAAACAGAGGAACAGATAAAGAAGATGTATTATTTGTATACAATGGAGTACTACTCTGACATAAAGGATAAATGAGCCATTTGTAGAAAAGTAATGTATTTTGAAACCATAATGCTAAATGAATTAAACCAGCACAAGAACTTAAATGTCACATGGTTTTTCTCACATGAGAAACCCAAAGTATAAATAAGTCAAAGAGCAAAATAAAAGATAGATAGTAAGAAACAGCGACATAGGGAAAAAGGAAAAGGAGAAAGAGAGGAGAAGGAAGTAGGAGGAGAAGGGGATTAAAACAGAATTAAGATAGTATATATAATATATATTGGATCTCTCTCTTTCTCTCTATCTCTGTCTCTCGATCATTCAGTACTGCAAACATATATTAAGAAAAATGCTTTACAAGGTACAAATAAAAAGCTCAAATCATGTGTTTGGCTTTTGTACTGACTTTGAGTGAACAAGTAGAACCCCTATTCATCTAATCCTCTTTATTGAACTGTCTATGTACAATGAAGAGTTTTCCTAAGAGGTAGATCATTTTATATATTTGGTTTTTGTCCCCAATCAGTATTCTAATACAAACTTGTCTGAATGCCAGGAAAGAGCTACTGATTTCCAGAGTATCTCCTGCCTTCAACTCATCTAACTACCTTAGTGTCTTCCAAGTTTAGAACTCTTCACTCCCTACTTCAATCAATCACACTTCCAAGGCATAAGCAGCTAAGGCTCTTCCGGATCTTTCTGCAGATTTCTTTACCAACACTAACGACCACATTGACTGTCAAGAACCCCAGCTCCTTCACAATTGAAAATTTGGACAGACTGGGTCCTGACTATTTAATACTCTTTTCTTTAGTGGGAACCTACTTCAGAAATAAGGCACATATGAGGTTCATGGGTTCAGGAGAGATAATAACAGCCCTGAGATGATATTAAACTATCAAAGTGAAGAATATCAGATCAAAAAAGCCCAAATATGTCCTTCCCAGCAAGTCTACCCTGTCCCCCTGACTGTAAGCCCCAAGAGCAGTGCCCACCTGTACGTATCACTGTTTCTGCAGTGCTAGAGTTATGGTAAGTAGCTGATTAACAAATGTATGCTTCTAACTTTGTGTTCCAGAAATGACTTAAAGAAAAAATTTTGCCTCATCTATTTAAAGTGGCAGAGATTCCTCCTGGTTCTGATTCTCATTATCTGTAGCCTTAAGCAAAATTTTGAACACATTGGCCTACATTTTGCTTATCCACAAAATGAAAATAATAATTTCTTTGTAATTTTTGTAAGTCAAAGATAATGTACACAAGTCACTTGGTCCCAAACTAGGGGACACAGCTTAAACAAGAGAGGGGTGCAACCTCAATTGGTTTGGACTTCAGGGAAACAGAGTAGCCTCTTTCTCCAGAGTCACAAGGCTCAGAGTCATTTACAACCCCTGTGGAGATCAGTTTGGAGATTCCTCAAAAAGCTAGGATTGGTGGTTCCATTTGATCTGGCCATTGCCCTGCTAGGTATATACACACAAGAATTAAAAGACTCATATCACAGAGACATACGTGCACCCATGTTTATAGCAGCCCAATTTGTGATTGCTACATCTTGGAAACAACCCAAATGTCCATCAACTGGAGACTGGATAAAAAAGCTGTGTTTTTTCTACAGAATGGAGTATTACTCTGCCATAAAAAATGATAAGTTTGAATCATTTCTACTTAAATGGACATACTGCCACGCCCCCCTCTGAATAAGGCGTGACAAAATAGGGACTGGGGTCCCGGGCGGAAGACCCCTGTGCTTGAGGCTTGAGGCTCCCCAGGCCTAGAGCCTGAGTTGAGTATGCTTCTCCAGGAGACACACAGTTAGCCCAACGGTATGTAAAAACAAGCCGCTTTCTCCCTTCTAAACTATTCTGTTTTGCCCTGTGAACTGTTCTGTGCTTTCTCACCAAACAAAAATAACATAAGCGGAAAACACCTTAGTAGACACAATAAGTTTCAGCTAAAATAAAAATAACATGGCCACCTGACAAAAATACATCAACAAATACAAAAAAGTAAATTAATGCTCACATAAAATCTATGAAAACAAGATTTAAAAAATAACAAAGGTCCACTTCCTTAGAAAAGTTGTATACAAAACACACTGATCTACAAAGATTTTTGTGGTCATAAAAAAATCATCACTGTCTCACACAACCTTACACAATGTCAAAATGATTGATCACTGTTCTGTTTCTGTTCTTGTTTTTTCCTTAAACTTTTGTTAACCTATAACAATCACCCTTATTTTACAAAGCCAGAAATCATGTATTTAAAAAACACAAAGGCCTAATAAATTTACAACAACATCACAACCTCTCTTGTGTTCGTGTGTTGTCTGTCCATTCCAACTCCGTTCATTTCTGTCTTCAGCGATCCCAGGCCCTACACTACAAACAGTCTCCGACACATACCTTGAGGATATCCTCATAAGTGAAATAAATAGGGCACAGATAGGTACATATTGCATCTTTTCTCTTGTATGAGAAAATAAAGATATAAATGAGTCCTAGCATTGTATGTTACATATTGTGAAATAGAAAGTGCTCAATGTAAAATAGGGTGAAGGGGGAAAATGTTGAGATTGTAACAAAAAAGTAAGGAAACAAATTTTATATATATGGGGGGGTGGTAGGGTGGGTAGGGCTATGGGGAAAAATGAGAATTAAGTTGTGTCTCATACTGGTACAGATCCCCATTATGGAGTGCAATCATGATGTGTATATTTAATGTACCAATAAAGATTTTGAAAAAGAAAAAAAGCACTGCCTGGAAGCCTGGGTGTCACCTCTGCTAGGGTCTTGGCAGCCTTGGTGGTTAGCCCATGGGAATTGGGAGAACAAACTCTAGCAGAGCGAGGAAGAAAGAAATGCAGATGTGCAAAGAAAAGGAGAGGAGTGGGGGTGGGGGGAACAAGATGCTACTGGAAAGGCTTTGCATGCATGTGGAGGGGAAATGCTCAACCTGCTAAGGGAGTTAAGAATTTAATAACCAGATTAGACCAAAGTCACTGAACTGCAGTAAACTCCCTGGTGGGACTCAAATTCCATTATTGGGCAAGATTAAGTTGTCTCTCCCTCACCCCCTCCAGTGAGTGGAAATAGGGCTGCAGAGTTATTAGACGAGATAAAAACCACTTATTTGTACCTCACTGAGCTGAGACTCCTTCATCAAACCAGCAAACCTAAAATCATAAAATCCCAGATTCCCTGAGCTGACTGGAAATAAAGGTTCGAGGAGTTTTCTGTTGCCTCCTCCTCCTTCCGATGCATGCTCTGTCTCTACATATTGGAGATAAAGGAAGTGGAAAAAAAAAAAAAAACACCAAGAAGTTTTCCTAACTTAATTTCAGCATTAAAATTAAACATGACTTCTTCATGACCAACCTTCTTTCCCAGCACATTTTCATTTGACAAGACCTTGTCTTAAGGGGAAAATTCCTGATGATTAGACCCTACTTCTGCAAACAAATGTCTGTGTAGTGAAGCTGACATATGTTTATATATAGAGATTTGATAGATGGATTCATTCTGATTAGTAGGTGTGGCACAGACCTTCCTAGCAAGAGGTCACCTGACTTCAAAACCTTCTTTTGGCTCATCTTTTGTACTCTTGCAGAGGCAAGATTTTTACCAATGCTGAAGGGTAACGTAGACTTGCAGAAGTACACTCTGCTTTTTAAAATAATGTCTTGCTATGTAGCTCAGACTGGCCTCAAACTCATGGCAATTCTCCTGTCTCAGCCTTCCCAGAGTTGGCATTATCTCTGGTTTGTAGAGGTGCATATTAATATATGCTTCTACTCAGCAGGATATTACATAGCTGTAAAATATCTAGCTAACTCCTCTATCCAGCAGTGACATATTGTTCTTCAAAGTTGGACACCTCAAAACACCTTTTTCAGTGTGACTTTTTCCTAAAAGATGACACATGGGGCTTTTTTGTCAAATTATGAATTCTGGCATTTTAAAATGTTTAAGTACTAATCCAACTTCTTAGAGTGTGTATATGTGTTTGTGTTGTGTTGTGTGTGTGTGTGTGTGTGTGTGTGTGTGTGTGTGTGTGTGTGTGTGTGATACTGTATAGATCATTACTGGGAGTTCTGATCAGAGTAGGAAAGGATCACAGAATGTACTAATGGATGGCTTGACAATCTTCCAACGAGATTCTAATAGGCTCTTCTTTACTTAGAAATAGTTTAAAATTAGGTTGGTATTTTGCTCCATAATAGACCTCTCTCCCTATGGACTTATTCATTAATTCTGTTAATATTGAGGTATTGCTAGGATTATTTTAAAGTAATAGTCATTTATAGTTGAGAAAAGGACTTGAATTTGGCTTAACAAGGGAAAATAGGAAAGAAAATTTAGGAAGTAAGAGATATTTTTCCCATAATAACTGGACAAGCATTGGAGTTGAAACAGAAATAAGAAGAAAGAAGATGGTTACAAAAAGAGAGCGTGTGTGTAATAAAGAGATGACACAGGGAGTAAGTAGCCCAGTCATTCTGAGTTAAAACCAGTCAAGTTGCTAAGATGAATGGCAATGGAAGTTGGAGAATCTTACTGTACTTGCCTGAAAAAGAAAAACTAAGACATATAGAAGAAATAGCAATGAAAAACTTCCCTGTATTCTGTGAGCCCAAGGAAGATTTATTGCTCCTTAACATCAGGAAGAAATAAGGTGCAGATTGTAAAGGTGAACTAAAACATGTGTGATTCTGCACTCAGAAATTTCAGATTTGTTCAGAAGTGACAAAGTAAGTACTTACGTTTTCACCTTGGATTCCAAGGGCTGTAGATTAAGAGCATAGTTTTCAGTGTTATTCTCCACATCCATGGCCAGCTCGTGGCTAGAAGGAAGAATGCCTCAGTTAAGGTCAATCTAGGAAGTTAACACTCATAGCAATAATTCAGCAAAATAGATTTAATTTTGTTCATCTGGGTTAATCAAAAGAATCCAAAAAATGTGTGATAAATCTAGGGAGGAAGCATTGCTTTTCTTTATCCGTTTAACAGCTTTTTAAAGTCTAACACCCAACTCCATATTCAAAGCACAGGCATGAAGATCATTTTCTTCAGAGAAAGGATAGTAGAATAGTCGATCATTTCAGAGGGAGATAAAACATAAGGACATAGTAACACGCTCCTTGATACTGGCCAAGTTATAGAGAAGGCTTCCTTCATCCACATGATGTCACTGGCTTGATGTAGATGTTTTACATTTTATCTGACTCTCATAGAAGCATCTATAAGTTAATATCACTTCCTCATTGTCCACCTAAGAAATAAGAAGCTCAGAGAAGTTGGACTCACTATATAGAAAACACCATATTGAAACTCACGTCTTGTTTCTCTTTCACTGTAACGTACTGGTTGGAAAGTGTTGCTATCTGGCTCATGTTACTTAATCTTACTAATTTCAGTTTTCAGAGGCCATATAGCCAATGCATATGTGATAAATAGTGTGTATGTGTATGTGTGTGTGTGTGTATGTCTGTCTGTCTGAAGTAAAAGTTTTAAGAAATATTATATCTTCAGTTATAAATGGTGAATTTTGATTTTTTAATTTTCATGAATTTTTAAGAACTATCACAACTTGTCAAATTGACAAGTTTAACACATTATCAATGGATTTGACATTGAGTATGAAAAAAATTTGCTCAGGGGAGTATGATGAAGGATACCTCTTTAAGAATGGCTTACAGTGGGAGTGTGCAAGAAGAATGGAGGGAAGCTCATCTGAAGGCTTTGCAGATTAGCGAAGTAATGGGAACCAGGATCATTACAGCAGTAAACAAAAGCAAAAGATGAGAAAACAACTGCCCTGGAACTACCCATAAGGATCAAAAATATACTTTCAACTTCTCTTTAACAAAGAATACCCAAGCAGTAAAGCATGAAGACCAGATAAATTCTTGCCAGCCACTAGGTGGGGCCATGAACTCAGTATAGCTTGTGGTTGCTCCCATGGCCAATTGTTGAAGGGAAAAGAAAAATTCCCCACTAAATGTTGAGATTGTAACAAAAAAGTAAGGAAGCAAATTTTATGTATATGGGGGGGTGGTAGGGTGGGTGGGGCTATAGGAAAAAATGAGAATTAAGTTGTGTCTTATACTGGTACAAATCCCCATTATGGAGTGCAATCATGATGTGTATATTTAATGTACCAATAAAGATTTAAAAAAATTCCCCACTAAGTCTGGGCGTTGTATATTTGGAGTTTGTTATTTATTCTTCATTATTTACTTGTTCTAGAACTTTAACATCATCTGTATGTCAGGGAATGACACAAAAGATGAGACATAAAATGGTGAGGACAGTAGACAGTCCTTGTTATGACAGTCTGACAGTGTCCATGGACGCCGACAGTAATGACAACTGTGATGGACACTTTTAGAAAGACACGTGGTGTGACTAATCCAAGGTAGGTGGGTACAGGAAGTCTTGCTTCTGTAATTCTGTGATCTTGTAGGGCCTGTAGTCTTATAATAAGAATGCCTTAAGGTTCTGTTAATTAAACATCCTATTAACTATACATTAGCACATGGGGCAATAGAGGTATATGTAAATGAGTTGTGGGCTCAGAAGCTATAAAATTACAAAGGAAATGTTTTCAAAAAGAGAAAAAAAAGTTATGTTAGAAAATTTGCTAAATTAGAGTATAATTTATACAGTGTCAAGAAACTATAGACTACAAATATCTATTGGTTTAAACTGGCCAGCACTAGTCCATTCCATCAATAACTGCCTGTGGTTAATAAAGTGATTTAAAAAATCAGCAGACTATCTAACTTGCATGCATACATTTCCTACCAGAGATCCAGCATAATTCAATAATTATAAAAAATGGCAGTGAGTTTAAGGTCATACATAAATTAATAAGTGATCATCATAAACAATAGAGTCATAAACAGCTTCCTAATTGGTAAGCAGCCTCCTTACCAATCACTCTTCTCTATTTCTGGGTACACGCCAAGCTTTACTGACTGATTGAGTGAGTGTGTGTGTGTGTGTGTGTGTGTGTGTGTGTGTGTGTGTGTGTCAGTACCCTCAAATGACCCTACAGATGGTGTCCAGTAGTATGGCACTGGGGCCTCCCCTCCCTTCATACTGTCTACCACAAAGCCCTGCTGAGCATTCAGAATAAGTGTAATGTTCCAAGGGGGAATAACTGATCAACTGCTATGACACCACTATCACTTAACTTACGGTCATTTGAGTAGCCGAGATGATTTACATCAGCACCTAAGTCAGCTACAGCTATAATGAAATGCCTAATCTACTCACTCCAAGTACACCAATTTTTCAATCAAGAATGACAGCTTTCAAGGACAAAGTTGTGCCTGGAAGCAGACCAAGAAAATCTCCAGAAATCTATGCAAATGGGAATAGATGGTAGGGCTGATGGCCCTGTTTATTTTCTCTCTGTCCTGTACGAGTATGAGGAGAAGGTTTCTCTATGTATTAGGGTCTTTGAGGGAAGATTGCCCATACGCCAACTCCTTCAGTCAGGATTGGGGACAAAAGTAAGCACACAAAATAGACTAGTTATTTCCATAAGCCTTTACCTTTCTCGGGTCCCTGGATAATGAAAGAGAAAGAGTAGTCAGGTAGACGCAGAAGCCCACACACATACCATTAACTGGCACATATTTCCCTTAAAGCGCATTGCTGGGAAAGATGCCTATTCGTAGTAGTGAGCGGTTTAATATAGAGTTCTGGTCAATTAGCGGGGGAGGGAAAAACCTTTCGGATTTCATTTCCTACGTTAAAATCAATATTGAAAACCTGACATAGCCAGACCTAGTAAATAAATGGGCTGAATATCACAGAGCTGGTGTGTCCACAGAGAGTTAAGCTACATGAGGAGATTACTGGATAACTAAAAGGGATCCACATGCATCCACACCACAGTTTTCAGCCCAGATCCTCATTACAAGCACTTGAAGGGAGCCCTCAGGACCCACTGGTTCGGGGTTGCTCCCCAGAGGCTCCGATGCAGTTTGTCCAGGCCGGGCTAATGCAGAAGAATTTTTATTCAGCTCCCTGGACAATGCTAAATGCAGCCAGGGTGAAGAACCGCTGATCTGGACCTAATGTCATTACCTCACAAGTCTCTATAGAAGAAAAACCTCTCCAGCATCAGCCAAAAACCCTTCAGCTATTATTGTTTCCATAGTGAGGAGGCTGATTGGGAAGAATTAAACTATTTTTTCTTCTTTAAATTTAAATCCTGTTTACTTGGAGAATAAATTAAATTGATGTCTTCACATAAAACATTGTACATGAAAATGGGGTGATGTGTGACGTTTCTAAATTAATTTAATTCATATTCAACATATCTGTGTCCTCATTTATCACTTTTTCTATGATGAACTTTCAATATATCTTCTTCTAGCCCTTCAGATGTGCTTTAATTACTGCTGTTTGAAGTCACTGTGCTGTGCAATAACACCCCAGAACTCCTTGCCCCTCATGGTCATTAAACCCACTGAGGAGCCATTGCTGTCCTTAACCATACTGCCTCCCTGAGTTCAAGTTCTACAAGGTTAACTTTTTCAGGTTCCACATATGAGTAAGTTCATACTGAATTTGTCTGTATGTATCTGGCTTACTTTTATTTAATGTGACATAACTCCAGTTTCATCCTTGCTGTGGCAAATGACAGAATTTCACTCTTTTCCATGACTGCACAATGTTTGTATGTATGGCTATGTTTTCTTTTTATTTATTTATTTTTTATGATGCTATGGATTGAACTCAGGGCCTTGAGATCTCCAGGAAGGCATGACACCATTGAGTTATATCCCAGGTCCGCCACATTTGCTCTGTCCACTCATCAACACTTTGATTGATTCCAGTTCTAGGTTATCGTGAATGCACATGGGATGTCTCTGACATACTTATTTTATTTTATTTGAATAGACTCAGGAGTGAGATTGCTGGCTAATGTGGTAGTTTCATTTTTAATTTTTAAGGAGCTGCTATAATGTGTTCCATAATGGCTGGCTATTTTGTTCTTGTTTTTTCATATCAATGAGCATAGGCATAAGGAGGATAAATTGAATCCACAGGTAATGCAGAAACTTGGTTTGATCAAAGAGTTGGACCTGCCTTTCCAGGAAGCTGTCTGGTCCAAACACACCCAGATGGAAAAGGAAGGGGCCATCAATGAGAGCATCGCATCACAATGACTTGTCTGCTTTGATGCCCTTGGGCAGACTGTCAAGTCAGCACTGACATCTTCTCTTTTGAAGATGAGCAATCTGGGCCTCATCAAAACCCAAGTTTTCCATTTTCACAAGTCTTGTAGAAACATGAAGGTTTCCCTTTACACTGTTCTTGGATACTCCTTGAGCTTGTTAGCTCACTCATCAACACTGAATAGCCCATTCCGCTGTGAGATAGCCTGAAGTTTTATAAAAGCTGTCATCTTTTTCTGAGCCACTAGGATATTCTTCATATATGCCATCTATCGATCCTATTCTACTTTCTAGAACAGGAAGAATAGTTTCTTTTACAGGAACATTTATCCGAACTTTTACTAACAGCTATTTTTATGGTGCCATGACATTTTCTCTGAGCAACACATCTTCAGTTCCTCGCAGTGGTTTCACATGGTCTTCTAGAAACCCTCGTGGTTTTAATTTGCTTCCTATGATACTTTCAGGGATGCCAATGTGCTTTTTAAGTGCGGTGTCCAGAGCCGAACATGGCAGCCATGTGGCTTCCAGTGATCCTAGGGCCAAGAGCAGGGGCCTTGGAGGCACCTGCACCCTGACTCCCATCCTTGTCACTCACAAGCTGCAGAGACCTGGAGACATTGCTGAGTGCTCTCTGACCCTCTTTATTCATCTATGAAATGGAAACAATAATACCTATGTAAAAAGGCCGTAATCAGAGTTTTATGGGGAAATGTCTTTCAGCATTCACAGTACAGCATATTTTATAAATCCTCAATAAATGATAGCTCTGCTTTTCTCCTTCACATTGAAAATGCATCCCTATTACTCAGTCTAATATAATACTAATATCTTAGCAGCCTTAAGGATCATGAGGGGGGCTAAAGGCAAATAAACCTCTAAGCGAAGACCCACAACTGCAATCAGGATACATTTCCCTTGTGTTTTAATCTAGGTGTGTTCAACCTGTGTGTGGCCTGTGGTTGGACACAGCTGGCTTACCTGGGCTGAACTCTGTAAATAATGGTTGTTTTGGGATGTATAGAAAACATATAATATATTTTATTACATAAATAACAAAACTTCTTTTTAAAATATTTTTACTATAAAATAGGCAGACCCAACCCTAAGGCACTGAATGGGACATTCTTACTTAAAAACCCACGTGGAAGACACTTCTGTACTTTTACCTCTGTTCAGTTTCATCTCACCTCTTTTTTAAAGCTCAGTTTTCTTTCATTTTACATTAAATGTTCATTATATTAGTTTGGGATTAGGCTTACACTTCCCCCTATAAATGTTCCTGTTTATAAGCCAAAGATAGGACAGTCTTAATTTTCAAGCTTTCAAGCTTTCAAGCCATAGGAAACATCTGAGTATCATATTAACTGGTTAATCAGTAAGTTCATGTATCATACTTAACTAGGCTCAAGTCTGTATGCTTTATTTTAAATGAGCCACCTTTCTTGGCCCTGATCAAAAGATACCACAAGAAACTATAATATGTGTGCAATTAGTTTTGCCTTGTCAGATATTTTTCATGCAGGCTTTTCAACCTGGAAACTTATCTAATTTTCTTTAGTGTTTTTACTTACTTTTCAAGCAAATATTTCCCATCTTTAGCTTGTTCTAATGGATTTTGTAATCTTTTTAGTTCTTCCTGTAAAAAAAAAAAGAGATCATACAAATTGAAATCATGTGCAATATTATTTGAGGTTAATTGTTAGCAAAATCAAGAATGCATGCCAATTAAGACGTCTGGAGTTTGCAATGATTATGTATTAAAACACACACTACAGTCTAATCCTTGATTTAACTGAAATATAATATTGCCACTTAAATTGTGTGTGTTTTCCTTACTAAAGATAATATTTCCTGTTATTTTTCTAGAGTGCGAAATGTTTATGTGAATCCACTTACATTTATGTGAATCCAAATCTACTGTCAACAATATTGTCAAGAGTTTGCTAGAAAAGAGACTGTAATGAAGATGTTCTAGGCTTAGTCATTCTGCATCCATCCTCTTTTGGTAACCTCCATGTAGTAGAGACACACACACACACACACACACACACACACACACACTCCTACAACTTCCTCCTTTCAGACATTTTCATCTCTAATCTCATTTTTGTGGCTATAGGAATCTGATAAAAGTTGGCTGAGATTCCCAGGGAAGCCCCAAGTGTATTGATCACAGAAAATCCAAAGGCTCAGAGTGCTGTTCCTGGAAAGACCACAGTCTCTGGGAGCCACACTACTTTCCTCAGCACTAGAAACTGCTACAGAAACCAGTGCCAAGAGGAAGCTGCAGTTAGAAATACAGTCATGCTGTGTAGGAGAGGCTGGTGCCTGCAGATACTCAGGTCCCTTCTGTAAGACAGTACAGTATTTGCATACACTCTGCACAGCCCGTCTCATGTATGAAAAGCAGACTGTGAGTTTATGAATCCATAGTGGTAAGACTAATAGAGACAAGTGACACGTACTTCTCCATTCCCAAGTCTGTACTGACTTTAGAATAAAATCAAACTTGTCCCCAGGGTCTACAAAGCCCCAGGGAAAACAAACCCTCACCTGTCTCCACAGTCTCTTCTCTTAGCAGGCCTCATGCACACAACTCACCCCTCCTGCCATATTGCTCTCATTGCTTTTCACAAGCAGCCATGCCTGCTGCTCCTCAGATCACCCAACTCCGCTGCTTTCCCTGCACAGAACACTCAGGCACACATCTGCACATAGCTTCTTTCCTCACTCAGTCATGGGTTTACTCAAATATCACCTTCTCAAAGAACCTATTCTTGACTAAACACTACAAGATGTCACCCATGTCCTGCTCTATAATTGCCATGCCCTATGCTTTTATTCCTTTCTGTATGGCTCCATCTCCCCTAGATAGACGGGTTTGTGTTATTTGCCATGCTCTACTGGAAGGTAAGCTCCTCAGATGCAGGTTTCTGTCACACCCACCCACCACTCTGTGTTCAGCTTCTAGAATAAAGCCCAGCTTGTAGCAGTTGCTCAAACAATGTTAGTTGCTTAATTTTTATGATCTGAAGGAAAATGTAGGGTCCTTCCTTTTGATTTTGAAGTGTGACAATCTCTGAAAATGTGATTAAAGTGTTTGCTTCTATGAGAAGCACTAACTGAAGAGAAAAGATAACAGAATAAAGTGGAAGAGGTAAAGCAAAACGGCTTAGTGATGCTGTGTACTCATGGATCAAACTTGCACAGACAAACCAAAGCTTAAAACTTGTGCATCAGCGGATTCTTCAGTTGTGTGAACCAGAGATTTTCTCATTTGCTTAAGGCACTCTTGTTGAATTTTCTAGATGTTTTTACTAAATGAAAGATTCCAAACTGAGAAGTGTGATTCATAAGTAGAGTTACTGAATGGAGTACAAAATTCTCATAACCCGTAGAACTACAAATGTTCAGCTCTGGCCAGCTGTTTGCTTGTTTTGTTCTCAAAGGGGCATTTAAAACATCATGTTCTGATGACTAATGTGTAAAGGGAAGTCATGATCTTCCCTCCTTTCTTATTAGAAGGATGCTGGTTTTATGTCAAAGGTATCTCCTATAAAGAACATTTCTGTATCCTCAATAACACTGCTGTACAAGATCATGTTCATCACGGTGCTCTACCTAGCTAATCTCTATAGAACTGATTAAAATCATTTTACAATTTAGTGATGGCAGACATTTTCCTCTTTTGGTATACTAGCAAACTTCTTTGCATCAACAATAACTCATACATCTTACAAAGTCATTTATTTTTGGCTTGGTTGGCAGAAGCTTAAGCTAAGTTAAATATTTAATTGACAACGATTCTTTCCAGACTGTTGGTATGGTTTCCCCCTTCTTTTGTACATGATGTGTTTGTGTTTGTTTTTATTTAACTCTCCTAAAACATGTGCACTTCATACAGCAAGTCGAAACAAACAGCATGTAGGCAGAGTACATATTATAGGTAGCACATACTTCTCAGTGTTGTACATGGCATTTTACTTTCAAAGTGAAACTTCTTTACCCTATAAACTGTTTCTAAAGGTGAGTCTTCAGATATCTCACATCCAAACCCTTCTCCCCATGCTTCTTACTGACCCCATTGTATCTCACCCTACCCTCTCTATCTCCAAAGACATACTTAATAAATGTGGATGATATAAACCTACTTCTATAGATAATCAAGAGTTTTGAATGAGGGGCCGGGGATATAGCTCAGTGGTTCTGGCACCTGTCTTGCAAATGTAAGGAAACGGGTTCGATCCCTAGTAACCACATAACAATACTAGGCATGGAGACTCACCCCAGCAGCAACCAGCACCACATACCACAGTGCCAGGTGTGGTGGCTCCTGTCTATAATCCCAGCACTCAGGAGGCAGAGGCAGGAGGATTGCTGTGATGTGAGTTTGAGGCTGAGCTCAGGGCCAGCCTGAACCACAAAACGAGATCCTGTCTCAAAAAACCTTAAGAAAAAAGAGAGCTTTGAATGTGAAATCTTAATTATTCTTGAAAACTGGAAATTTTCAGGAACTGTTAGGTTGTAAATGTTTTATTTCTTACCCACTGCATTATAGTTACAGAACCTGGTGAACAGCTCTTCATGTTAAATTACTACTGTTACACCTCTTAACACAAATATTGAGCTCTTAGAATGCTGGTACTTTCTCCCTTATGATGTGCCTGTGCTGTGCTTTTGTGTTTTGTTTCTTCCTAGGGATTTGAACAGCAGGAAGGAAAGGGCTTTGCACACTATCCAGCCATATTCTGCTCAATTCATTTTTGCAGGGAGCTTGCTGGGTGGGAAGGGCTTTGGTGCAGTACTTTATTCAATCTGACTATCCACATTCTAGGAAAACATATTAAACATAAGGTCAATGACTAACAAGAGCTTTCTGAACAGCTGCTCTTCTGACAATTTGGAGGATTGATTTCATCATTTGGTTGCTTAAGCTAACTATACAGAACACTTCAATTCAATTGGCCTGGAAGTTCCAAATCATGTCCCTATTTTCTTAGAGATGGATAAAGAATTCAGATTGCTCAACATACCTTTACTAGGAGTTTGATTTTTCAGAAAATTTTGTTTTAATATATCATTTAAAGTATATACAGACAAATTGGTTTTTCCCTCTAGTCCTGTTTGTCTACGATTCTATATCTGCCAATAACACTTTTCTACTGAAACTATGAGTAGCTCCCTGTTGCTGTCAGGATGGGTTTCAAACTCCTCAGCCAGCTCCTGTGCAGGAAGATCCAGCTTGCCTCTCCCTGTCCACCTTATACCCCTGCCCTCAGTTTCCTTAAGTCTGATCAAGTGAATTCACACATTTCTACAATCCACAGGCTCTCTTACTGAATTTTTATGACAATGCTATCCCAATGCATTACCCTACTCTTCTTCAGAAAGATGCTGACATAGCCCTCCTCCACGCAATTTCCCTCAACCCAATAAGGTTGGGAAATCTATGCTGCTTCCTCAGAAACCTGCAGTGATCTCAATTTTACCACTTCCTCTACCTGTTTCCTCCATCAAGCTTCTGGAGGTCAGGGATGCTCACTTACCCTCTTGATGTGCCACCTCCATAAAAGAAGTCTGTAAGGAGTGCTTAGCAGATATCTGTTGAATAAATGTGTTGTGCTGGCTAAGACAAAAGAAACTTTAGTAAGTAATGGCCCCCGAATTCCAAGAAGTTTTACATTCTCTGCTGGTTACTCCTTGCTTTTACAGATAGTTTCCTTACTATTCTCTACTTTCCTTTTGTTCTGGCAAGCCCTTAATTTGGGGCTTTATCAACCAAGCCCTTTTGTAGCTTCTGAGTTGATTTCAGAAGTAAGACAGAGGTGTCAGGAAAGAGAAGCTGGACTATGTTTTTTCTGTTCTTTCCTATAACAGAGCCAGAATGACAGAAGTGAAAGCTACAGGTTCTACAGGGTGACCACGCCCACATGGTGGTTCTTTCTGTATTCCCCTCTGCTGCCTTTTCTTGTTGGGTTGTTTTTTTTTTTTTTTTTTTTTTTTTTTTTTTGAGACAGGGTCTTGCTTTGTTGTTCAGGCTGGCCCTGAGCTCAGCCTCCAACTCACATCACAGCAATCCTCCTGCCTCTGCCTCCTGAGTGCTGGGATTACAGGCGTGAGCCACCATGCCCAGCACTGTGGTATGTGGTACTGGTTGCTGCTGGGCATGAGTCTCCACACCCAGTACTGTGTGTGGTTACTGGGGATCGAACCTGGGTGCTTGCGCTTGCAAGACAGGCGCCAGAACCACTGAGCTAACTCCCCAGTCCCTCTGCTGCCTTCTCTTGCCTTCTAGTATCTTGGTTTCTCTTCTTTCTTCTTTGCCTTATTTCTCCCCATCTTTTGCTTCCATTCTATTCTCTTTCTCAATTGTCTTCCCTTACTGCATCCAAACTATGACAGCCCAGATGCCTTCCCCTCCTATGTGGTTTTTCTTACACTTTGCCCCCACCTACACAGTTATTTCTTTAAATTCTTCCAGTTGTCTTCTGAAATAACTTATCTGTCTTCTTTCTAGATCCTGGGTAATATGTCCCAAGAATCCTAATGGCTTTTGTTTGCCCTATCTTTGTCTTTATTTTTCTATAATCCAACAAGTTCAATTAATATTCACAGAACATGGTTGATCCCCTATATGAGAAGTTGTCCCAGTCCAAAGGCCAGCATTCAGTTTCTTGGCTCAGTTTCACAGCACAGTTTTACTCACTAAACAAGAGGACAGTACTCTACTAGGACTTTATTTAAAAATATTTAAGCTAAGCCACTTTGCATTGTAGAAGTTGAATTATTTAATTACAAGCCAGACACATACCACATTCTAAATTCTTTCAAATGAAATCTGTGCTATGAGGGGTAGTGGGGTGTGGGCTACACTGCTATAGGGAAGGATCATTTGACACTTTCTATTCTTTCTATTGCCTTACGAGTTATTCTGAAACATCTTGGACATGAACTATTATGGTAGATATGGGATTCTGCTTTTTTGTGCCTGTCCCCATCCTAATCCTACAAGTTTTTCTCCTGTCAGAAAAAACAGAATACAGCTAAGAGGCTAGCCAAGCTCATCTCCCTGGCTTCATAGTCGACCTCTTGACTTCCCGGTAATAAAACACTATTCTTTTTTTTTTTTTTTTTTTTTTCTGTTTCTCCCTCTCCTGCCATCTAAACAAACAGGGTATGTTCTTTAGACAGGTTTAAAATCAGAAATCTCAAAATTGCTTTTTCTCTAAAGTGCACTTATGTCTAAATGCAGCCTCTTAACTTTTCTGACTTACCATTTTATTCCCTTCAATATTGCAGAGTATTTAAGGTAAGTTAAAATGTGTACACAATCTGAAGCCTATTTCATTGTATAGCTATGGGTGACAAAACCCATGACATTCACATAAATCAGTCTGTGTGTGTTAGGAATAATTCTATACTAACCTAAGGGTAACTACTTAACAAAAGTTAAAAGTCAAAATTACCTTTGATCTTTTTGACTATTCAGTCATTCAATTATATATCACCAGGTTTCCTTACCATTTCCCCCATACCTCATTTTTTTAAAGATGGAAGTATAATAAAAGCACTAAAAAAGGGGTTACTAATGTTTGCATAATTTGGAAAAGTCAAAGACATAAAATCCATACTAATTTTAGCTCTGCATCATTAAACATGAAATATTGATTATTGCTCTTTGTAACAGAATATATGAAGCTAGCTAGGTTGCTGTGTCCACCTAAAGTGATCCTGATGCCGTGGCCTTGGACCTCAGTGGCTGTAAATGATGCTCCTTGGTGACAGCTGGGAGGCTGGCATTCTGATCCACAGCCTTAAAAGATACATTTCCCAGATTAGACCAGGAATGACCCAGCTGCACAGGCTAACTTCAGAAAATTAAATTGGAGGGAGTCCAAACCTCTGTTGAAATAACTGTGTGAATTACAATGCTTCCATGGGCCTTGTTGTAATGTAAATGTGCTTTACAATTTACTGCCATTTCCCTTCTACCCCTGCTGTGAATATGGGCATTAATAGTCATCTCATATATTTAAAGGCAAAAAGGCATCAAAAATAAAAATGCAAGATTCATGCTTTCTCCCTGTGGAAAGCAAAGACAAAATTCCTTTCTTTTTCCATTCTTTGCAAGAAGAGTGTACATTTTGTTTATGTATTATTCATTAATGTTTTTTATGGCTGGCAGACCTGTAAATTTCACATGGGCAAGTTACCTAACAGCTGAACATGAATTTATTTGGAAGGGAAAAAAACGGCTAATAGGACGTCAACAGCTCATTTAAAGGATCCATTCAGGTAAGCTGAGGGCACATGAGGCAAATATGAAGTAATAGGCTTAGAAAGAGACTTATTTCTAGCACTTTAGGGGCATTTTGAATGTCCAACAAAATCCCCGGGAGCTATGGTTTTATGTTTGTAATCACTGAATGAGGTACTGGTTGAGTACTGAGCTTTATAATAATTGGCCATGGTAAGGTTATTATGCATTGCCTTATGCTTAGTAAACTTAGAAACTTATAAGATACAACAATGATAATTTTTATGACAGTTCGTACTTTATTCTCTGGTCAACCAGGCTATATTGATAGACAGTAGCACATACAAGCTTTCAAATGCCAAACACACAAGAGTGCAAACCAACTGAATATGTTTAAACAAACACCAAGTGGAAACATGTAGGTAAATTCTCAATTATCACATTTAAGCCATTGTCCCTATTCACCTTGGATCTGAGCTGATTTCAACTTCTGAGGGTTTTTTCTGGAAATAGATCAGAAAGATACATCTACAACCAGTCCTTTGCCATTATCTAGAGAAACAACTGAAAACTTCAATCCAGCTGCCAGGCATCCAGGAACATCAGACAAAATGAAGTCACCCCAACTTCCCTCTTCTTTATCTAAGACAAAGTGCAGTCTCCAGAACTTTTACTAGTTACAGATCACAGATATTTTAAAGTTATCTTTATAGAATGAAGAGTCAGCTCATTGCAGAGTCTAACCACTTCCATTAAACCTGGGATGCAAGAAATGGACTCACTACTGGCAATAATCTTAAGTAATCGCTTTACTCAAAGTTAATTCAGCTTACCAGCAAGACAGTGGTAAAAAGGTCAGCTGAGATTGAAAATTTTGCATCCTACATTATTTCTTCTTTATAAAAAAAAAAAAACCACTAGACATAATGCTTCAAGCTGAGAACTCAATACAAATAAGAACATGAACCAGCAGATTAAACATCTCTCTGAATGAAGCCATAATAGCAAATTTAGATAAGTGAATCCATACACTCCAACTTTCCTACATCAGAAGAAAACAACACAGTATAGATACTCAGAACAACATATAAACTTCAAGTTTAAATTTCATATCTGATTCTGAAATGCATGTCTTTGTAGTATATAGCAAACCATCTGGATTAGATTTTTGGTGCAGTCTGGTTGGAAAATATGCTTACATTTCTGGTGTGCTCTCCCAGTGAAATTAAGGAAACAACCAAAATACTATACATGCTGGGAAGAGCTTTCCTAAAGTTCTTTACCTCTCCTACTTACCTACCTCCTTTCCACTGTTTCCATTACTCCTCTTGTTCAGGGCCAGGTTAACTCTCATAAGAACTATTACCTTAAGCTGCCTCTTTGCCTTCTTTCAAGTACATTTCCAAACATTTAGTTTTCCTCTATAAACTCTACAATTAGCTTAAGTAAAAATAATCTCTAGTACCAAACTACCCCCTATCCACATTTTGATTCCTCTTCTACCTTCAGAAATGATTCATCATAAAATGTGATTTTATATATATTAGTATTCCTACAGCTAATTGCATGTCATTTATTTGAACTACTGCTATTACTACTAGCATTTATTGAATTTTACTAGGTGCTAGGCACTTTGCATAAATTTTCTTTTAAAAATTATGACTGCAGCACCATAAAAATAGCAAAAGTTAAAATTATTATTCCAATTTCTTGCATGAGAAAACAGATTTGAAAGATTAAGTAACTTATCCAATGTCGTATGGCAGAAATAGGAAGCCAACCTGAGCAGTCTGATTTCAGGATCAGAGCTTCATCTACACCATTCGATATCCATGCATAGTGCACAAAACAGTGTGAGCAGAAGCCGTATCTCACCAATGATCCTGGCAAAGAAGACATTGCGGCATTTTGCAAAGTACTGACATTTATTGTTTGATCCGAATTCATTACCTATCTGGTATCAAAATTGATTCTGTCAAGGTCTCAGTTTCATCCTTTGTAAGATGATGATATTTATACCTACCTGTTGTGACCAATGCCTAGATGTCCCCTCAAAGCTTCATGCAGTCCTTTCAGAGGTAGCTATGTCTGGATGATGCTAGGTTTAAGAGAATGTTCTTACTAAACCAATACACCACACTGAGTGATTGCTTTGGCACCATCCTAGTCCCTGTAGTCTGAACAAGATAAAAGAAGCAGAAAGTCACCATTAAGGTCCCTTGCTGCTTTTTCCTGTCTTCTGCAAGGATGAACTGCTTCCCTTGCAGCTGCTGCTACATTCTGGCTGTCATGAACTGTTCCTCCTCTGCCACTCCTTCCCCCCCCCCCACCTCTCTGGTTACTTTTGTTGCTTCTGCCACATGAACTGTTGTCCCTCTTCCATCCTGCCCTGGAGCCAGCTGATAATGGACTTAAACCTTTACAAACTGTAAGCCAAATAAACATTTCAGCCTTTTTCTTTGGTGTTGAGTATTTTATCTCAGCAGTGAAGAAAAGTAGCTAACACACTACTCACACAGTGTTACAACAGAATTAACGCTAACAACATATCTGAAAGTGCTTTGTGTGTTTAGATGCTGTTTATTCACAGGAAAAGCCCTTAAGTGTCAGAGCAAAGACTGCAACTATGTCTCATTCTTCTTTTTGTTCTTTGGTGCTCAATTGTGTTCCAATGTGGTTATTCAGCCATGGGTTTCATGACCACTCTGAGTTCCACTTTTATTATCTATAAATTGGGGATACTTTACCAAATTCCCAGGGTTGCCATGAAGATTGATCATTCAAACAGAGAGTAGATGCTCAACAGTGTTATTCTCATTGTTATTTATATTTTTATTGTAATATCTCCCCAGGTCCTTTAAGACACAGACTGCACCCTGCTCCTCTCAAAGCCCAGTTCTATCTTTTCTGTTTCCTGGTTGCTCCTGAAATATACCAACTCTGTTTCCACTGTCCTTCCTTAACGATTTATCTTCTGCAGAACAAGCACCTGCTGTTCTGATATTACTCGGACAGTCACCTCCTTGGACTATTCCCTGGCCCCTTCACCTACTAAATATAGGCTAAGTCCCTGAACCTGGCAAAACCTTAGAAGATGGTTTGGACAGTCAGCTGTATCTGGTTCTCTAGCTCCTTCCCCTGACTATTCCATCCTGTCATTCCACTCATTCCTCTTGTGACATCATTATGTCATTAAAATCCTGGGTCCAAATCACACTGAAAACTTGCAATGATGCAGTCCAGATATGAGTTTAAACAAAGTAATAGCAAAAATGATCCACAAAAAGAGGGAAAAAAAGAGTATAAGCTCACTGCAGTGTGCAGCGTACCTATAAAAGTTATACCTTCAAACATATCTCCATCCTGGTTGCTAGATAGGACCTCTGAAGCCCAGAGGATCTATCACTGGGTCCTTGCCTAATCCCACCATATTACCTTAAGATCTTTAGTTAGAGCTTTATTCAGAAAACAATTATCAAATGGGTTTAACTTTATTTCCTAATTTCCAGTGAATCAAAGAATGTATAAGGATTAGATTATTAAGAGACAGAGAGAGACGATCAAAGATGATATGTAGGAAGAAGAAACAGAAAATCGATACTGGGTGCAGTCATATGTGGCCCACATAAGCTGTATCTGACCCTCTTACCGTGGCCTGAGTGCTGGGAGCAGAATCATTCTTTCCATTAGTCCTGCATATCTGGAAAGTCATCCTATCTCATGTCAGCTGGCTGTGCCAGCAACAGACCTACAGGCCTTGGACTTTGTCAGAGTTGGCATGCCAAAGTTGCCCAACGGATAGCAAAAGTTTGATTTTTTAGAAGAAGGGGGTTTTTATCCACACACTGAAAATAATGCAGTACTATGTATTTTCTGCCCTTGCTTTGTGGATGGGGAATTTAATAAGTACTTCTCTGGTTAGGATAAAGAGTAAGATAATCTACTTTTAAAAATCAAGATAAGTGAGTTATTCACTTTCAAATTCTACTCCTATTTGTTCAGAGTAGCTGTCTGTCATCTTTCTCTTCCTCTTTCCCTTTCTTTAAATAAATTGTCATCTTCTATTCTTTAATTTTTTTTATTGAAATCTTTATTGGTACATTACATATACATATCATGATTGCACTCCACAATGAGAATTTGTACCAGTATATAACACAACTTAATTCTCATTTTTTCCCATAGCCCTACCCAGCCTACCACCCACCTATATACATAAACTTTATTTCCTTTCTTTTTTGTTATAACCTTATTATTTTTTCCCCTTCACCTTATTTCACTTCGAGTATCAATAGTGGATAAAGTTAAAAAATACTTATAAAGGTAAAAGTTTTTAGAAGCCATAGATCTCTATTTACATTTCTTTCTAGCACTCATTAACTATGAGGCTGGAAGCTAGAATCCATTTATGGCTACACCTTCTTCCTATATGAAACTGTACGAGGCAGATGTCACTGTACTTGAAGAAAAGAAAACTCCCCTCTACACATGATTGCTTCCATCCTGAGCAGGGACTGGACCGTAAGCTTGGATTAGGATCTCGTGGATACAACAAATATCACATCCAGCTCAACACTGCACACACAGCAACAACCTGGGTTTTAAGGGAAATTTGCAACAAATATTTCTTAAAGAACAAAAGTTGTATAGAGGACACAATACAGAAAGTGTGAAATTGAAAAGAGAATTTGAGAAAGAATATAAAAAAGAGGGCCTGCAGACAAACACTTTGCTATCACCATGTAATCATCATTGTGCTCATTACAAAACAAAGACATCATTAAATGTTTGGCATTGTGCTAGACCTGAGGAAACACTGGGGCTGGGGGAGAAGGAAGCAGACACAGCCCCTGCCTCCCTGCAGCTAGATGGGTCCAATATACCCGGAGGAGGAAAGATGAATTTTAGGTAGTCAAGGAGCTGCTGAAGACTATTTTCACTTAAGAACACGTTTAAACATTTTCAGATTCAGAACAGAAGCCTGACTCTTCTGTGTATGACAACAGAGCTTGAAAGATGATGTTCCAGAGAGGCCACGCAAAGGCCAGTGGACCTGTGAGCTCATCGCAAGGCAGTGCTTAGTCTTCCTACTGCAGGCTGTGGAAGGGAAGACAGAAATGCAACCAACACTGAAATGTTAAATTTCAAGGTGTGGATTAAAGGGCTTATTCGATAAAAACGGCACTATTGACAGAAACAGAGAGAAGGCAGACAAGCGTACCATAGAAAATAGTGTGTCCTAATACGCTTTGTCTTATTTAAAATAAGAATGCTCATTTCCCCTCTGTGTATTATAACCTGTAACTCACAGCTGATGCCGCATGGTGTGTGGTAACACCAAACCTAGATCTTGAAGAAGAGTAAGTCTTTCTTCTATATAGTCATCATCTGCTCTAAACTATGTGATAATTTTCTTGAATAGACAAACCTACACTGAAAGGAAAATGATATTAAGTTTATACAAACAGAATATAACTTCTCAAAGCCAACAAGAAATTCTCAATAAAATGGCATTATTCTGTGCATATGTGGAATTCCCTTATTAATGCTCTATTATGTTTATGGTTTTAGCAACTGCTTCTGTTTCATAACAAGGAGGTGAACCACTTAGGAACTATTTTACTCTAAACCAAGATTTGTCAGAGTCTGGGCTGGGGATATAGCTCAGTGGTTCCAGCGCCTGTCTTGCAAGCACAAGGACCCGGGTTCGATCCCAGGTAACCACATAACAATACTAGGCATGGAGACTCACCCCAGCAGCAACCAGTACCACATACCACAGTGCGGGGCGTGGTGGCTCACGCCTGTAATCCCAGCACTCGGGAGGCAGAGGCAGGAGGATTGCTGTGATGTGAGTTTGAGGCTGAGCTCAGGGCCAGCCTGACCCACAAAGCGAGACCCTGTCTCAAAAAACCTTAAAAAAAAAAAAAAAAGATTTGTCAGAGTCGATATTTTGTAGAAAAATGTTCAGAAAGAATACATAGGTCCTAAAGAGGAAATTAAACTTCAGTTGAACTCTATGCTAGTAAAACTACCAAAAGGAGTTTTAGACACATAATCTGTATGTGGTCAAGATAATGACACAAATGTTATCTAAAACCAAGTATGAATATGTGTGGAGAAATGGCTGTTTTTCTAAGGGGGGTGGATGAGGAAGGAGAAAAGAGGAGGAAGAAGGAGTCATCAGAATAAAATTAGAATGGTATCTCTACTAGTCAGCATTGGGTAAGCTCCTCAGTGGTACCCAGCACCTCAGTGCAGTGTTCAGTAAGGTTCCCGTCCCCAGCCTGGTGCTGTTCTTTATTCTGGTCACATCAGATTGCTTTGTGGCCTGTCCCCTACCTCCCTCCTTAACATGAATTGTCACACTGAATGTCTGTCATGCTTCAAATCAAATATTATATCCTTAGTGTCTGTGTCTAACAATTTTATTTTTTATTTTAATGTAAAACAAGCAGATATTATCAAAGAAAATATAAAAACAGTTGTATGAAAAAATAATTTTTTCATAACAAAAATAATTAGAATAACAATGGTAAATACATTGTGCGTCTTGGTCTTGAATATATTTTCAACTGTTAATCTATCTCTCATTTCTGAATGTTATTATTAGTTTTTTGCATAGAATATTTAGTTGTTAACAAAGTAGCTCACATTTAGAACAATTTTGAACAGTTTCTTCCTAGTCCACAATATTTATTATATATTTTGGTCCTTATTTATACTTTCAGTTTCTCATACCAGAGAGATAATGTGACATTACTACAAGTGTGCATAATTTATTTTACTTGAGAATGACTTCTAGGTATATCCATTTACCTAGAAATGTCTCAGATTTACCCTTCTTTATGGCTAAATTGTACTCATTATATAAAACAACCGCTTTTTTTCATTCATTCACTAGTTGACGTGCATTTGGGTCATATCCAAGGTTTAGCTATCAAACAGTGCTGCCCTAAACATGCTGTGCATGTATCTTCATGGTGTGATGCTTTTAATTCTTTTGGGAAGATACCCAGCAGGATGATAGTTTAGTCAAATTGAGCCTCTAGCTTTACTTCTTTTTAGAAATCCACATACTGTTTTCCAAATTATTATACCAGTCTACATTCCTACTAACAGTATAGAAGAGTTTCCTTCCACAGCCTCATTAAGATTTGTTGTTGGTTGATTTATTGATAAAAGCTATTTTTTCTGGAGTGAGATGAAATCACAGTGTTGTTCTAATTTACACCTTTTCAATGACCAGTGATACTGAACATTATTTCATGCATTTATTTGCTACTTCTACATCTTCATCTGAAAAGTATATATTCACCTAGGATTCCCATGTTTGGATGGGTTTTTTAATTTGGGGGAATCTGATTTTTATATTTTTTTATGTTATAGATATTAGTTCTTTCAGCAATCAATGGCTAAAAATTTTCCCAGTCTGTGGGTTGTCTTTTTACTCTGTTAGTAATTTGTTTTGTTATGCAGGTTTTTAGTAAGATCCCACTTGTTGATTCTTTGTAGTATTTTCCGTATGGTCTTGGTTTTCTTTACCAAGCTTTTAACTATACCTAGATGCTCCAGCATTTTACCAACTCTCTCTTCCAACATATTTGAAGCACATATTCAGTGTGTGAATATTTCCAATACATATTCAGTGTTTGTTTAGTATGTTTTAATAGTTAGATGTTTGATTCAGTTTGATTTTAGCTTAGTGCATAGTGAGATATAATTTTAATATTTGGCATGTAGAAAGCCAATTTTTCCAGCAATATTTATTAAACAGGCTGTCTTTCTTCCAATGAATAGGTCAAAGATAAGGTGGCTGAAGGTGTTTAATGTTGTCCCTGCATCTTCTTATCTATTGCATCCATCCTTAAATCTGTTTTTGCCAGTACCTTGCTGTCTTATCAACATGGCTCTGTAGCATAATTTCAAGCCAGACACTGTGATACCCCCTGCCTTGCCTTTGTTGTCTAGGATTGTTTTATTCTATTCTAGGTTTCTTCTGATTCCAAATGAATTGCAAGAATGTTTCTCTAGATTTGTGAGATATGCTAATGGTATTTTGATTAGGATAGCATTAAATTTATATAATTTTGGGAGTTTGACCATTTTTACTATGCTAGTTCTTCATACCAATGAGCAAAGAATAATAAAGATTATATCCTTATTGCCATACTGACTCAAAATTCTCACTGTCTCCTCTGTAACTTCCATATTCTTATTTATCCTGGGATAGCTCTTCTGCAAGCCCATGCCTTCTCTGACAACACATGTGCCACCCTGTTTGGATAAAGTTTTCTCTTTTAGTCTGTGGAAATTTGTCAGGATCCTCTTTGAGGAAATTTCCAGGCAGGATCAGCAAGACAAACCTGATGCTCACAATAGGCTCCATCCAGTAAGCACATGTTGAGGTCTACTCTTGACCTGGCTGTCAATGGCTCTGAAGTGTTAATGTGGAGAAACTGGCACCAAACATGCATCATGTTTAGAGTCCATTATAACATCCTCCACAATTTACCCACATACAAATTGAGCTAGGCCAAATGCATTTTAAGGTATTCTCTTAAAGGAAAGAATTCTATTTCACCTAATCATTCCACATACAAAACAATTAAGATGCTTGTTCTAGATGTGAGGGTCTCAAAAATTCAACATCTTTGGTTATAAGCTTCAATAGTCCTTGAAATTCAATTAGCTACAGTTTCTTGATGGATTAAATAACTTATGGTAATTGCAAATATTAAAGCATAATTCAGCACAACCAAACCTATGGATTCCCTAATATCCTCAAAAACACGTATTCTCAAAATAAAGCATGGAATTTCCTATGTTCATTGTGGCAAAATATTGTCTAACTTTAACAATGTAGAATGCTTCCCAAGGGCATCCATAACATACTTTTCTACTCTAGTTTTTTACATCAGCACAATAGCAGCCAGCTGTGCATCTCAGTAGCTGAGCCTAGAGGATACAGGAAGCAATGTTTATGTTTGTTTACTCACTTGGTACGACAAGCACTAAGGTGTATGTGCCTGAGCTGAAATGCAAAGTTGAGACTTTTACTCACACAATATTCCATCTAGCAGATTTCTCATATGTTTACTTGAGCATAGTAAAATATACTCACACCGTTCTTCTGTTATGTGAACACATACTTTACCATATTGGGTGTGGTTTGCAGTAGCCGAGTTTGATGACAACAGGAACCCATCTGAACATTCACTCACTTGGCAGATAAAGAGCAAGGTGTGTACAGGAGCTTCAAAGCAGCAAAAGGTGAGCATTTAGGATGTTTTCTAAAAACTTTTCTTCTTATTTTTCTGGTAGAAGTAGCCCAGTTCAGTAAAATGGCATATGACTAGATTTGAAGATTTTGAAAGAGGTTGAAAGAATCATCAAGTGACCCATGCACAGATGATAATACTGGCCATATGAGCCAACGTTACTGTCAAAGTGAAATGGAGTGAGAATAGACTGATACAGACAAAGGGAATGAAAAGCTCCCTGACTCAAATGATGAAGGAGACAGCAATGTTAGTACATATTTGACTAGTCAAAATGGAACAATGCAACCAATGGAACAATCCATTGTTAGAACTACATCTGAAAACATAGTTAGAATCTTGGCAAGGATGAAACCTACTGGACAAAATGCCAGCACTGCCATTAAGTAGTGGAAATTGTAATGCCACAAGTTCTTGTGAAATTGTGAATCCACAATGATGAAATATACGTAAAATATTCTGTATGCACAAATAGTCAAACTCAAAAATGTGTTTATTATGACCCCTCCTTAGTTAAGATGACAGCATTCAGAAGTTGACTGTCTTAACAGAGCTTTCTCTTTATAACCACAGGAATGTAAAAGACTTATGGATGTATAAAAGTAATGGTGTGGGCTTGAGGTTTGTAGAATAACAATGACACTGAGGGGATTAGATTTCCTTCAAAATTGCCATGGTTTAACCTCTGTTAACCCACCAAGAGAGAAAATGAACTGGTAATCTGGCTTCTACTCTTTCACTGTTTGAGAGTTTTGTTCCAAAACGTCAAGCAATCTATATACTATCTGAATACATGACAATTAATGACCATCTTGCAACATGTTATGGCTGCTGTAGCTTTAGGAAGTGTATCAGAGAGGTGTGGTACTTACTGTCAATGAAGGGAAGGCAAGGGAGTGACTCAGATCATTTGTTTCTAACTATACTAAAACCTGGACAAAACTGAAGCCCAAGATGATATTATTTTTACAGAGTACATGTTGTTGATGAGCTATGCAGCAACAGTGATGTCAACTGAAACACAAAATGTTGGCCAATCATTGTGTTTTACTTGATTCTAAACATATGTGATATAGTTTGATAGTTTATAAAGAAAATAACAAGTGCAAAGTATCACTGAATAATTTTCTTAAAAGGTTTGAGACTGGAACTAAGAGATCATTTATAGCAGAGGAAGAACAAAATGTTTCTGCCCAGGAAACTATGCAAAAACATCGTAGAGCACACTGGTAAGCTGATCAGTGAATGGGCAGGTACAATATCACAGGGTCTGCTACAACAGGAAAACCAAGAATGTGTCAACCGGGCTCTGCAAAAAAGGACAGGAAAATAAAACATAAGCGATACTTGACCATGGAACGTGAAGTTGTCGTGTTTGAAGACTGCCTTGGGTGACAGCTGAAGCAAAGATTATTTCTGGGGTAGACTTTTGTTTGTATTTACAATTAGTTCACATACAGTGGACCCTTAACTTGCAAACTCAATTCATGCCCAAGGGCTGACTATAACTCGAGTTGGTCAATTGCCTTCAAAATCTCATTCATGTATAATTTTAGATCACACTTTCTTCAAGGCAGATCTCATTGTCCTTAAGGAGACATTGGCCCAGGATTTCTCAATTAACCCCACAAAGGAAAGAAAATTAATGTTCCTTTCAGAACTCTTAAAGAGTTAAATCTATATCTGTGACCATCTGGAGGCACAAGCAGCTAGTATTCTGGTTATAGTGCAAGACTGTTCTTAAACTAAAACTAAAATTCTGGTGAGAATTGAGTTGTTCATATGTCAGACAGGTCATAATTTTAGGGTCTATTTGAAGTTTTTATTTCTGTTGTTATTTTTTAGGTTCATGAGTAAGTAAACACCCAATGTAAAAATATTAATATCTATTCTAAGTATTCACTACATATTTGATATCTTTATTTATGTTTTATTTTCCTGTTAATTGTACATAGTATAACACAGGAAGAAGCTCTTGACAAAAGAATACAAGAAAGGTGAGAGGAACAGTCTACCACCTAGGAAAGGAAAACTAGGTATATGTACTATCAGTATAAGTGAGATATGTGCATGGAAAATGGAATTGCTATGTGTGAAAATTGCCTGTGTGTGAAAGCTGAAGCAAAGACTATTTCTTTTTTGTTTGTTTGTTTTTTTGTTTTTTGAGACAGGGTCTCACTTTGTAGCTCAGGCTGGCCCTGCACTCAGCCTCAAACTCACATCACAGCAATCCTTTTGCCTCTGCCTCCCAAGTTCTGGGATTACAGGTGTGAGCCACCATGCCCAGCACTGTGGTATGTGGTACTGGTTGTTGATGGGCATAGTCTCCACACTCAGCATTGTATGTGGTTACCAGGGGATCGAACCGGGGCCTTGCGCTTGCAAGACAGGCACCGGAACCACTGAGCTAACTCCCCGGCCCAGCAAAGACTATTTCTGTGGTAGACTTTTGTTTCTATTTACATTGTAGTTCATATAAGTTTTTATGTATGATTTTTTTTTTAGGTTTTGTAAGCAAGTAAGTAGCCTATGTGAAAATATTGATGTCTGTTCTAATCACTTGTTACATATTTGATATTTTATTTTATTGATATATTAGTGTTGATTATACAACACAGAAGCTCCTGGCAAAAAGAAGTATAGCACAGCTAACAAGAGTGGCCTGAGGCACAGAAAAGGAAAGCTAAGTGCAGGTACTGTCAGTGTAATTAAGACATGTGCCTGGAATATGCAGTTAACATGTGTGAAGATTGCACTGGGTGTGACATTAAAGTGAAGATTTTGTTGTAGAGTTCCACTGGTATTTTCACTCTGCCTCATACAGGTATTTGTTTCTGGTGTTCTTTAGGTTTTATAAGCAAGTATACAGCTGATGTGAAAATGTCAATGTTTAGTCCCAAATGCATGACATATTTTAAGAATTTAATACTTTCTTTTATTTTATGTCCCATTAACTACACATTATACAGTAGAACAAGAATATCCTGACAAAACAGCAAGACCAACCAGATGTCAAGTGTGTTCTACAAAAGCCAGGAAAGCAAATATATTTGCTGTCAGTGTAAGTGAAACTTGTGTATGGAACGTGCCATTTTCATGTGTGAAGAGTGCCTTAGGTGTGAAAATTGAAGCAAAGATTATTTTTGTTGTAGAGTTCTAATGGTATTTTCATTGTAGTTCATATAGGAGTTTGTTTCTGTTTTTCTTAGACTAAGTACACTAAAAAATATTCAATTTTGATGTCTTTATGAACACTCAACAAATAGTAAAAATTCAATACTTTATTTTTTATATTTAAAAAATATTTTGTTTTTCTGTTAATTCATTATTTAATATAATGAAATTCATAAAATTAAAATCAGTATTTCATTAATAGAAATAGTCTAAAGAATAAACATGGGTATTATATAGGCACAACAATGTACCTTTAACACAATACTGACATTATGGGGCTAGAGATTTAGCTCAGTGGTTCTGGCATCTGCCTGGCAAAGCACAAGGTCCCAAGTTCAATTCCTGATACCATATATCACAATTCCTGGTGTGGTGGCTCATGCTTGTAATTCTAACACTCAGAGGCAGAGGCAGGAGGATGGCTGAGAGTTTGAGGCTGGCCTGGGCTACACAGGGAGTTCAGGACAGATTGAACTACAAAGTGAGACCCTATCTAAAAAAAAAAAAAATTGGCATCATGTCCCACAGATATTAAACCTGGGCCATTTGGAGGCTTTTCTGTTCATGCATTCATGCAAAGACATAAACCTAAAAGCCCTGCACTGTCTCATCAAGCCTCCTGATTCCTACAGCTGTCTGGTATCTACAGAAAGCAAGTTGTTCTGTGTGCTTTAAAGGCACATTGTTCATCCCTGTTCCAAAAACAAAAGCAAATCCTGAGAATGTACATACACATGCATAATCCCATCACATGCCTGCACCACACAATACTTAAAACCATTTATCACTTGCAAAATTACAGGTAAATTCTTGCAACCATCATTCAGTTCAAGAAAGAAATTTGCCAAACACAGCATAATTCTGTTCAGATGCCTTGTCCAGATTAGTTTCTTCCCTTTTTCCAGAATTAGGCATTCTTACAATATACAGAGGAGCCATTTCCATATATTCTCTATATAGCTTTCTTACCTAATTGTGTTTCCCAAAGTGCTATTGTTAGATTCATTCATTGATAAAACTTACTAGGTTGAAATTATTACAGGTTCACAGAGCACTCCAAAATAGGGTGGCCCCATACATCATTATTTATCCTCTGCCAACATTAACATCTTGAATAAATATAACTGTAACACAATAAGAAATATTTATATAGTCTCTACCCCTACTTCCTGACACAAAACTCTCAAACCCTTCATAATTTCCTGACTTGTATGGGTGCTAGGAGAACTTTTAGTTGTAATATTCGGCCTTCTTCCCTATGTTCTGACACACAGGCTTGTAAGACCTTGGGAATTTCTAAGTTATGAGTTTTTTATATGCTAATGAGATGAATAGTGGCCGGGTCCCTAGATGGATCCATGATAGGGCTGGGTTTTTTATTTTAGGTAATGATCACCACTGTCAATGAGTTAAATAATCATGCCTATGTAACAGACATCCTTTAAAAACCAAAACAACAGGGTCCAAGGAACTAAAAAGGGCAAAAGTACTAAGAAGAAACACATGTGGAGAGGGCATGGAAGTTCCATACCCCTTCCCACATGACTTGCCCTGAGCATGTCTTTCATTTCACTATTTCTGAGTTATATCTTTTGTAATTAAGAAAAAAAAACAGTAATAGTAAGTAAAGCATTTCCTGAGTTCTGTGAGCAAATTATCAGGCGTGAGGAGAGAATTATGGGAATTCCTGACTTGTAGCCAGTCAGGCAGAAATACAGGTAGCAACCTGGGACTTAATGAATAGCACCTGAAATGGAAGCAGTCTTGTGGGACTGAGTCCTTTAACTGGTAGGATTCAATGCTAACTCCAGGTAGATAGTGTCAGAATTGACACAATCAATTAAACCATAGGGCCCCTGCTGGTGTCTGCAGATAACTGGAGAATCACTTACTTAGAAACACACACACTCACTCAGACACACACAGACACACAGACACACACACACACACACACACACACACATCATTTGATGTCTAAAGAATTGTTGAGTATTGAGAAATGTTTTTCTATTTAATAGTTTTGCATTAAATGAACTATGAAAATCATGAAATTGACATGAATGCAATTCACACAAAAATTCAGTTTTCATCTCTATTTGTGTGTGTTTAAAGCACCATGCAGTTTTCACAACACGTGTAGTTTTGATAACTACTGTCACAATCAGTGCACAGAACCATTCTATTAGCAAATACTCCCTGTGCCTCGGCCCTTATGGCCACAACCACCCCTCTCTCTCCCAAATCCCAGCCCCTGGGATTATTCATCTACTTTCCATTCTTATGATTTCATTATTTTAAGAATATTAAGAGTGAATTAACACATCATGTTGCCTCTTGAGAGCATTCTGCTTATAAAATGGTTTCCTTCTGGTCCATTCACATTCCATGTCAATAGTATTGCTCCTTCTGTTGCTGAGAACTTCGTCAAGGTATGGATGTATCATAGTAATAAAAATTTTTGAAATATTGTTTGGTCTAGCTTTTGAGGCAAAGACAGTAAGGGCTTGTCCTATAGCTTGGGAAAAAGTGGCACCCTAAGAAAGAAAAAGAAAGCTGACAGGTAGTCCATACTCAAATCTCCATGTGGTCTTTGAGATGATGAGCAGGGAATTATGTGCCTTCTAAAGTACTAGTTTTTGCCTCTACTTAAAGAAAATGATTGTAATTTAGAATGACTTTATTCTCTGTAGGAAAACACTCAGGGACAATCACCTTCAGGACCTTCCCTTCAGAGTTCTAGGACTGCAGCAGAGACCTTTTAAGAATAAATTTTCAGCAAAGCTTATTTAACCCTTTATAATTTCTTTGTAAGCCATCTGTGGGGTTAGGAAAGGGGCCTAAAGATTACAGAGACTCCTTGGCGTCAAACAATCTACACTCACTAGAATACTAAGCCTATGAGAACATTTTAATCATCACCATCTTAGAAAGGAAAAAATTGAAATCCAGAGGATCATGCAGAATTATGGGCATTTTAATCCAGGGCTGCTTGAACTTCATCGCCATAAACTGCATTACTCTTTGTTTGAAATTTGCAAACAACAAAACACATACATCCATAGAACAGAATAAAGAGCTTAGCCGTAAAGTCATGCATCTACAGCCAACCAATTTCAGCAGAAGTGCTAAGAATGCTAAATGGGGAAAGCATTTTCAATAAATTGTGCTGGGAAAATTATATATACACACCTGCCTCTCACCAGTTAAAAAAATAATAATTCAAAATGGATTAGACAATTCAGTGTTAGGCCTGAAACTATAAAAATGCAAGAATAAAACATAAGAGTAATGCTTCAGAATGTTAGGATCAGCAAGGAATTTTTGGAACAAGACCTCAAAAGCACATGAAACAAAAACAAAAATCCACCAATGATATCAAATCAAAAAGCTTATGCACAACAAAGAAAACAGGACAGTGCAGAGATAACCTACAGGATGGAAAAAAAATATTTGTGAACTCTATATCTGACATGGGTTAATATCCCCAATATGTAAATAATTTCAAAAACTCTTTCAAATAAAAAGGGTAATAGATCTACAAAGATATTTCTCAAGGGAAGACTACAAAGAACTAATAGGTACATAACAAACACTCAACATCGGAGAAAATGTTGAGATTGTAACAAAAAAGTAAGGAAACAAATTTTATGCATATGGGGGAGCAGTAGGGTGGGTAGGGCTATGGGAAAAAATGAGAATTAAGTTGTGTCTTATACTGGTACAAATCCCCATTATGGAGTGCAATCATGATATGTATATGTAATGTACCAATAAAGATTTAAAAATTGAAAAAAAAAAAAAACCCTACAGAAAGACAATCACTTCATCACAGTAAGTTTGACTTTTATCACAGACCAGGGATAAAAGTTTTAGCAAAGTGCCGGGGAGTTAGCTCAGTGGTTCCGGCGCCTGTCTTGCAAGCGCAAGGACCCGGGTTCGATTCCCCGGTAACCACATAACAATACTGGGTGTGGAGACCCACACCCAGCAGCAACCAGTACCACATACCACAGTGCCGGGCGTGGTGGCTCACGCCTGTAATCCCAGCACTCGGGAGGCAGAGGCAGGAGGATTG
>PVIR01008323.1:0-57155 GCA_004026965.1 Petromus typicus
GCAAGTTAAAACCCAGTTTTTCCAGCACCATTTGTTAAAGAGGCTATCTTTCCTCCATTGAGGATTTTTGGCTCCTTTGTCAAAGATGAGGTGGCTGAGTGTATCTGGAGTAGTTTCTGGATCTTCTAGTCTACTCCATTGATCCTCAGGTCTGTTACTTTGCCAGTACCACGCAGTTTTTATCACAGTGGCTTTATAGCATAGTTTCAGGTTCGGAGTTGTGATACCCCCCACCATGTCCCTGTTGCTTAGAATTGCTTTGGCTATTCTAGGTCTTTTGTGGTTCCAGATGAAAGTTTGAATTTTTTTCTCTAGATCTGTGAAATATGCTGTTGGGATTTGAGTTGGCATTGCATTGAATGTGTAGAGTAGTTTTGGGAGTATAGCCATTTTGACAATATTGGTTCTTCCTACCCAGGAGCAAGGTATGTCTTTCCATTTTTTGATATCATCTTCTACTCCTTTTTCAGAGTGCTATAGTTTTCAGAGTAGTTTTATAGTAGTGCTATAGTTTTCACCTCCTTTGTTAGATTGATTCCTAAGTATTTTATTTTTTGGGATGCTATTGTGAAAGGGACTGACTCACCAATTTCTATCTCAGTGGGTCTACTGTTTGTGTATACGAAGGCTATTGATTTTTGAATGTTGACCTTGTAACCAGCTACGCGGCTAAAATTGGCGATTAGAAAATTGGTCATTTTAAATAATTAAAATATTTTAAAAATTTAATGGCAAACATAATGGGCATGAAATAGAAGTATATCAGAAGGAATAAGTAGCTAAAACTTCCATGGCTTATATGGTAGCTGATAGCCATTCATGGCTATTGAGTACTAGAAATGTGGTTCACAAGAATTATGGGCAAAAGACACACTAGATTTCCAGAGTTCATGCCAGGAAATTATGTAAAATACATCATTAAAATTTTTATGTTAAGTATATATGGGACTTTTATTTTGGCTCTCTTGAGTTAAATAAAATACATTGAAATTAATTTCATTCATTTATTTTTATTTTTAAACTATAGATACTACACATATGTGCCACATATTTATGGCTTGTGTTGTATTTCTCTTGGACAGTGCTGATTAAGCCATACACTGGAAACAGATTTTCACAGATGAAGGAAAAAGTCAATGAATAGAGAGCATTGCTGTTGTAAATGAAGAGAAAATTAATTGAAAAAGTTGTGAGAGATTCTTGCAAGTACTGCTTTCTAAAATTTTGTCTTCAGTATCCTGGTTATTGGAAAATTTGTCAGCCCAAATGTCCCTACACCAAACTTCTTAGAAGCTCTTTAGAGGTTTCTCATCACATAGGACAAAACTGAAGGCCAGCTGGATATGTTGGCTCAGGTATAAAACTCCTCCCCTCTGTGGCATGAGGATCATAAGTTGAAGCCCAGCTTGGGCTGGGCAATTAAGTGATTTTATCAAAATAAGAGTCTCAGGAATAAGAGAGAGAGAGAGAGAGAGAGAGAGAGAGAGAGAGAGAAGAGGGTGTACTTGGTTGGAGAAGAAGGAGGAAGGAAAAAAAAAAAAAACAGGAGGAGGAGAAGGGGAGGGAAGAGCAGGAGGGAGAGAGGAAGATAGAAGAACAAAGGAGGCAACCAAAAGAAAATTGAAGGGCTCATAATGCCTTGTAAGGTTCAGCTGATTCTTGACCATTTTGAAATTAGTTGCTTACATCTCTCCTTCTTGCTCATTCAATACTAGACGTACTGGCCCTGTTGCTACTTTTCGATCCTAGCCATATAGCCACGCCTTTTCATTTAGGAGTCCTTTGTCCTGCATTTTCCTGTACTTCGCTCTGTCCTGCTCTCAGGACTCTGCTTCCACATGCTCCCTCTTAACTCGTGTACCACTCCCTCCGCACTCTCTGCCTGTCTTCAGCTGCATAGCATAGAGCTCTCCTTCAGTAGACCATATGTGGTACCTGTTCCTGCTTTGTCACCACAAATCTGCATTGCCTAAACCAGTAGTATGGTAAATGAATGGATGAATACAATACCTTCCTTTCTAGAGGGATTTTCCTCAGGCAGTCCCTCTTTGCACATGTCCATATCTCTTTCAACCTCTGGGAATTTGTACCCAGTGTAATTCTTTCTCCTTGAGTGTTAGTGGATCTGATTTAATCAGGTGAGCTCTTGTCAAGGAGCATCTCAAAGTGAGAGAGATGCAGCGCGGCAGCAGATGTTCACGTGGAGGCTTGAAGACAGTCTTCAGAGTTTTTTCCATTACAGGGAATTGAATTTGGCCAAAAACAATGTGTACTTGGTTCAAGAACCTCATAACACCTGGCCAGCATCTTGATTCATCTTGATTCATCAAGACTCAATAGAAACCCAGGAAGATTTTGTTATTGTGTTTTAAAACTTTATTGAGTTTTGTCAGTGTATTTTCTTTTTCTCTCCTCCTTCAATGTTGAGGTCAAAGTGAAAATTGTTTACTGTTGTTAACTATAACTATATAACAACTATAGTAGTTAACTATAACTATAGTGTTCCACAATACTGTAATGTTTTTAGAAAAGAGGTCAACATCTAGGGTAAAAGCAAATGATATTGCATTTTTAAAAATTCACATAAAATTTAAAAACTTTTCTACAGGGCCGGGGAGTTAGCTTAGTGGTTCCGGCGCCTGTCTTGCAAGCGCAAGGGCCCGGGTTCGATTCCCCGGTAACCACATAACAATACTGGGTGTGGAGACCCACACCCAGCAGCAACCAGTACCACATACCACAGTGCCAGGCGTGGTGGCTGACGCCTGTAATCCCAGCACTCGGGAGGCAGAGGCAGGAGGATTGTGATGTGAGTTTGAGGCTGAGCTCAGGGCCAGCCTGAACCACAAAAAGCGAGACCCTGTCTCAAAAAACCTTAAAAAAAAAAAAACTTTTCTACATACCTCTAGAACACTGCATGAATTATGGTCATAACTGAATGGCTCATGTGATTTTTAAAAAGTGGACACACATTTAGCATACCCAAATAAAGAAACAGAATACTTGAAGAACTCAAAAATTCCCTCATATCACCTATTAATGCTCCCATTTTCTTCAGATAACCACTACCGTGGCTTCTATTATGAAAGATGAGTTTTGAGCAGTGCTTTATCTTTTGTTTCTGGCTTCTTTAGGTGACAACCTTATCTTTGTGGTACTCATCCATGTTGATTAAGCAATAGTTGGTTGATTCTCTTTGCTTCATAGAGTTTCATCCTATAAATGTAGCATTATACACATCCTCAGTCTGTGGTTGTAGGATTGTGCTCAGTTTACTCTTGTAGAATGAGTTGGTTTTACATGGATTGGTTGCCAATTGTGTTGTTGTAAACATGTATATACATTTATTTTGGGTAATAGTCATTATTTAGTTAGAAGAATTGTATAATCAGAGAGCATATAATATTCAGTCTTAGTAGATATTAAAAAATAGTTTCCTAAAATTATTGCACCAATTTATACTCCCACCAGTAGTGTATGAGCATTATAGTTATTACATATCTTCACAGAGCAGTTGAGATTTTGATTTTTGCCATCATAATTATTTTTAATTATTTATTCTGATGGATGGGTTATCTCTATACTTTGGGTATACTCTATACTTTGAATTTGTATTTTCTTCACAATTCATGATGTTAAACACTCTTCATATACTGAAGGCCAGTAATTTTCCAACTTTATGCCACAATATACTACTGGATTATGAAATCAGTTTGGTGCATTAAGACCACCATTTGAACAATCTAAAATAGAACAGAATACAAAAGGAATAATGGTTACAGTGTTAAGTGTGGCTTTGTGAAACATTTCAATTTCACACACACATGTGTATGTACAAACATATCAATTGCTTATTTATACATGTAAATATATGATGGAGCCTGATGAGGTGGTGCATATCTGTATTGCTGCACTGGGAAGGCTGAAACAGGAGGATCACCATAAAGTTGAGGCCAACCTGGGTTATGTAGTGAACTGAAGACTAGCCGGAACTAAATAGTAAGACTCTCTCTCAAAACAAATACAAACACTCACACAATGTGTCTCTTATTTCGACTTATGGCCGAAGCATTTAACAAAGCTTGCTGTGTGTTGTGCATTAAAAAAATATCTTCATCTGATTTGGACATAAAAATCATGCTGTCTCACATAGCCTCATACTTGGAGGTAGAACTGATCGCTGAAACAATGGCAATATGATTCTGATGATTTTATCAAGCCAAAGTACAATTAAAGTGATGAATTATATGTTATAAAAGGGTGGTTTGGGAATCTGCATGTTTTCAAAGAGTGTAGATGATTCTGATAATTCAGCAATTATGGGAACCACTAATATAGTCTAGAGATTATAGTAGGTTTTTTCTTCCACAAAGAGGAAATTCTCCTGCAAGAAATTTTATATGTCTGTAAACCGTTTTTTTTTTTTTTTTTTTTTTTTTTTTTTTTTTTTTTTTTTTTTTTTTTTTTTTTTTTTTTTTTTTTTTTTTTTTTTTTTTTTTTTTTTTTGAGACAGGGTCTCGCTTTGTGGTTCAGGCTGGCCCTGAGCTCAGCCTCCAACTCACATCACAGCAATCCTCCTGCCTCCGCCTCCCGAGTGCTGGGATTACAGGCGTGAGCCACCACGCCCGGCACTGTGGTATGTGGTACTGGTTGCTGCTGGGTGTGGGTCTCCACACCCAGTATTGTTATGTGGTAACCGGGGAATCGAACCCGGGTCCTTACGCTTGCGGTACAGGCGCCAGAACCACTGAGCTAACTCCCCGGCCCTGTAAACCGTTTTTAAACCAAACACTAAAAAACATTGTCTTTCAGAATAATGCCACACAGTTTCTTTTACCCCTTAAGTTATTATTCCACAGCAATGAGACTCAGGAGAAGCCGTTTAATTAAAGACCCATTGTCTTCAATATCTATGAACATTGAGCGGAAGGCAGGCAGTGCTCCCATCCCTCTCCAGCCCTAATCTTCCTTCTCTCTGAACTCCTGTGTCAGCGTGGAACCCTTAACGTGCACTGCATACATTTCTCAATTATTGGACACTTTGGTACCGTTGTCATTGTAAGATATCCTGTATTTTAACATGTGCAAGCCTTTTAAAGTTAAAGTCAGAAGGCTTTACAAGCAGCCTACGTTCTAGTTACTAGTGAGCATAAATTGATAGTTTAATATATATTAACCATGCATATTCAGGAATACTCAACCTCAGTGTAAGTTTTTTTTCTTTTTCTTCCTTGATGGTAGGATTTGTCTTATACCGTGTTTGGGAGAATGAATGAATAATTTGAACAAAGACTTCCCTGAATACTAATACAGTTAATTATAGGACTTTAAATGCCAATGACTTTTTTGTGTGTGTAAATTTATGGACATAGTGAAGCATATGTGACAAGCTAATTAAATAAAAACTATAAGATTTAATTATCAGCTTTTAAAGGATTTTATGAACCAGGTTGTGTGTACTTCTAGAATCTTGTAGATAATTTAGGAATTGCAGAAACCTCCTAGATATTTTATTTTATTCTGATGATTACATTAGCATTTTAAACTTGCTCACTGCAAAAAAATCAAGCGTAGAAGACAATAAAGAAAAATTTAAAACCTAGAACATTTCTATAACAGATAAAACTGCTATTAATATTTTGGTAGGTGTTCTTGTATATACTCCCTACACAAACATACACTCAATTTTACATTAAAACAGAAACACATTGGGGCTTGGGATTTAGCTCAGTGGCTCCAGAGCCTGCCTTGCTAGTGCAAGTGCCAGGTTCTATCCCCAGTAACCACATACAACAATGCCGGGTGTGGAGACTCACACCCACCAGCAGTCAGAACCACACATCGCAGTGCTGGGTGTGATGGCTCATGCCTGTAATCCTAGCACTTGGGAGGCTGAGGCAGGAGGATTGCTGTGAATTCATGGCTGAGCTCAGGGCCATTGTGAACTACACAGCAACACCCTGTCTCAAAAAAAAAAAAAAAAAAGATAACACATTATACTGATATTCTACTACTTATCTTTAAATACTAGGTGCTATTTTTAATCCATTTTATTGTAATAAGTATACATGTACATTGTCATTTTAAATCACTGCATCTTTATGTACACATTATGGTGTGTGATATACACCATGATTTATCAAATTTATTAATGGATACTTAAATTGTAACTTTTTTGTCTTTTTTATGGTTAGTTAATACCTTTGTACATTAGTCACTTTGCATTTGTATAATTTTGTTTAAAAAGTTCCTAAAAATCTGATTGCTGAGCCAAAGGGCAAAGGTTGATGGACTGTTACCTCAGTTGGCACTTCCAGCAAAATAATGAAGTGCCTATATTAATATTTTTAAACAATTTTGCAATATTGGATTTTGTCTTTCTTAAAAACTAAGAAATGATTAACTTATGTTATTATTTTCAAATTTGCATGTCTTTCATTATTAGTGAATTTGTACATTTTTTCATATATTGTCGGCTATTGGTATGTATTTATTAAGTAGTTTTCTTCTTTATGACTTATAAGAGATCTTTGAATATTGAGATTGTGATTTAAATTCCAAATTTGTTCTTTGTCTTTTAACTGTTCATAGTTATTTTTAGATTAACTATCATTTATTTTATTATTTTATTATTATTATTTTTTGAGACAGGGTCTTGCTTTTTGTAGTTTAGGCTGGCCCTGAGCTCACTATGTAGCCCAGACAAGTTCTGAACTCACAGTAATTCTCCTACCTCTGCCTCCCAAGTGCTGAGATTATAGGCGTGAACCATCACTCCTGGCATTGTGGTATGTGGTACTGATTGCTGATGGGTGTGAGTCACCATACCTGGTATGTGATTACTGGGTATTGAACTCAGGAGTGCTTATCAGGCAGAAACCAAGAATTACTGAGCTGAATTCTGGGCTCAATTGTCATTATTTTCTTTTTGTCTATAAAAATTTATTACAAAATTTGATTAATGTTTCACTTTGTAGCTTCAAATTCTTTTTAAATACTAGTTAAGAATTGTCTTTTTAATTTCAGGTTGGACAAAATACCTACATTTTCTCATAGTAACCTTATGGATTAAATGTTACATAATAATCTTTAATGCATTTGGTATTTATATTTAATAAGAGAAAATGTAAGAAATTAGTATTATTTCTGTCCCAATTGCTAGCAAGTTGTTAGAATTCACAAATATCTGGTCTTTTGCTGGTGATTTAAAATGTCTCTCATCTTAAATTCTCATACATTTGAATTTGTTTATGTCTCCTGTTCTCCATTTTTGAATAATTATTATTAGGCTTTTAGTGCATTTACTTTATACTATTTAAAGACTAAGTGTTCATTAGTATTTTTAAATTACATGTTTGTCCATTTTTATAGTTGGTCATAATGACCTTTAAAATGATTTGGTCAAACTAACAAAAAGCCAATTTGGTATTTATAGATGAATGGATTAAAAAAGCTGGCACATTTATAATACTGAACTGTTTTTTTTTTTAACTTTTTTACAATGGATTTAAGTGTTGTTTTATATATCTCATCAGCATTTTATGTTTTCTGAAAGTCTTGGTCATTTTGTTTTATTTTTATTGGTATATGCTCACAATACATAATAGTTGCAATAATATTGGGTATTTGGTTCATTTACATATTGCATCCTGATCACTTTTACTTCCTTTTTTTTTTCACCTCTCCCCCACTTTCTCAGGTTCCCTTCTTATCTCCAGAAGTCTGCATTTCCCTTTCCTATTATCTCTCTAATATTTTGCTTAGGCTTATTTATTTTTAGGGTTTCTCATATAACAGAATCTTCTATATATGATTTATTTCACTTAGAGTTATGGTTTCAAGATGCATCCACTTACCTACTGGATGACTTGAATTATATACTTTATGAGTGACTAGTTCTCAGTGTGATATCCATACCACATTGTATAGTGAAGCACTGAGAGAAATTAAATATTTAGGAATGAACCTAACCAAGGCAGTGAATAATGTCTAAGTGAAAATTATATCACTCTGAAAAAGGAGATGGAAAAGAATATCTTAAAAAGGAAATATATCCCATTTTCTTGGATAGGCAGAACCAATATAATCAAAATAGCTATCCTTCCATAGCTGATATACAGATTTATTGCAATTTCAGTCAAAATACCAACAGCATATTTTAAAGATCTAGAGAAAACAACTCTCCTGTGAGACACTATAACACAAACTGATAAAAGAAAGCTATTCTAAGCAACAAGGACATGATGGGGGGTATTAAAATCCCAAACCTAAAACTATACCATAGTGCCACTATGATGAAAAGTGCGTGGTGCTGGCAAAGTAACAGACCTGAGGATCAATGGAGTAGGTTAGACAATCCAGAAACAACTCTAGATACACTAAGTCACCTCATCTTTGACAAAGGAGACAAAATCCTCAATGGGGTAAAGATAGCTTCTTTAACAAATAGTGCTGGCAAAATTGGGCTTTAACATGCCAAAGACTAAAGCTAGACCTAGCTCTTTTACCATGTACCAAGCTAAAATCAAAGTGGATTAGAGACCTAAATATTAAAACAGACACACTAAACCTGCTACAAAATGGGTTAGGTAAAAAGACACTGGCTTAGGGAAAGACCTCCTGAACAAAACCTCTATAGCACAAGAATTGGCAGAAGAGGACAACAAATGGAATCTTATTATATTAAGCTTCTGCACAGCAAAGGAAACCGCCAACAGAGTGAAAAGACACCAACAATATGGGAAAGAATCTTTACCAGCTGTTTCTCAGACAAAGGGCTACTATCTAGAATATATAAAGAGCTAAAAAAAAATCAGCCCACCCAAATTTAAAGACCCAATTCAAAAATGGGCATCTGAAATGAACAGATACTTTTCAGAGGAAGAAATAAGAGCAGCTAAGAAGTGTATAAAGAAATGCTCAACATCATTGGCCATTGGAGAAATGCAGATTAAAACAACACTGAGATTTCATCTCACTCCAAAAAAAAAAAAAAAAATGGTTGCTGTCTTAGAATTAGCCAGCAGCAAATGTTGGTGAGGGTGCAGAGAAGAAAGAGCCCTTCTCCACTATTGATGAGGGTGTAGACTCGTACAACTTCTGTGGAAATCAGTGTGGAGATTCCTCAAAAAGCTAGGATTGGAGGTCCCATTTGACCTGGCCATTGCTCTGCTAGGTGTATACACAAAAGAGTTAAAAGATTCATATCACAGCAACATATGTATGCTCATGTTTTTAGCAGCTCAGTTTGTGATAGCTACATCTTGGAAACAACCAAAATGTCTATCAGCTGGAAACTGGATCTTTTTTTTTCCTAGAATGGAGTATTATTCTGACATTAAAAATGATAAGATTGAGTCATTCATACTCAAATGGAGGTACCTTGAGGATATCCTCATAAGTGAAATAAGTAGGTCACAGATGTGTAAATTTCATCTTTTTTCTCTTTTATGAAAAAATGAAGATGTAAATAAGTTCTAGTATATATAGTTGATATTGTGAAATAGAAAATATTTAAAAGGAAAGAGGGTACAGGGGTAAATAACAAGGGGGAAAAGAATGCGATAGTTATAAAAAAGGGGAACAAAATTTATGCATATAGTGGGTGGAGGATTGAGGGTGGGTGGGGAAGGAGAAAAAATGAGAATCAAGTCATGTCATGGTCTGGTACAAACTCTCAATGTTGAATGCGATGATGATGTATATTCATAATGTACAAATAAAGACTTGAATTAAAAAAAACAAAATGTAATAATATAGTTTTTTAAAAAGTAATGACTTATAGAGAACTGGGTCTTGGGCTGATCAGTGCTGCTCTGGGCAGTTAAGTCAAGGGGTATGAAGAGTACACAGTATTTTATTGACTACCAGCATGGGAATGTAAAAAAGTTGAGAAATATATTCTTTGTAGACATCAAGCAGCACAGTGTCAAGTGTCTGGCAACATCTGGCAGTGGTTGATATGTAGGCATGGATGTAAGGGAAGGCACTGTTTTTCTTGCTTGGAAAGACCAAAAGGTGTGGAAATTGGGTTGCAGCTAACCAACAAACCACTAGGTCACTGAGAAACCATAACTCAAGGTAAGGGATTTGGTTGGAGCCTCAATTGTAATTGAGCTCAGTCATGCCCTGCTACTTTATGGACTAGGACTTATGTCTGGGTAGCAGCTATTAGCAAAGGATCAATACTAGTGTAACTTTACTACCTGACATGCCTATTTCAGTGATATAAACTTTGGTCAGACTCTTAAAATAAAATGATGTAGCCAAGTGCTGGGTGTGGTGTCTTATGCCTGTAACCCCAGAACTCTGGAGGCAGAGGCAGGAGGATTGCTGAGTTTGAGGCTGAGTTCAAGATGAGCCTGAACTACAAGACACTGTCTCAAAAACAAAACAAAACAAAACAAAACACAAACAAAACAAAACAAAAATAAACTAAAAAAGCACACAAAAAACCAAAACACACACACACACACACACACACACACACACACACACACACACACAAACAACCAAAACAAAACAAAACGAAACAAAACAATATAGCCAAATTATGGAAAAGCAGCAGCATATACCAGATAGATATATATATATATATATATATATATATATATATATATATATATGTGTGTGTGTGTGTGTGTGTGTGTGTGTGTGTGTGTGTGTGTGTGTGTGTGTGGCCTGCCAATACTGAGTAGAGATGGGATCAGGGGAACAGAATAGAGGAGGCAGAAACAACTCCTAACACATTCAACTGTGAGATATCTGACAAAGGGCAAAATGACAAACAGTGGAGGGAAGACAGCATCTTTCAAAATAGTGTTGGATAAATTGGACAGTCCTCTGCAAAAGACTGAATCTAGACCCATGTGTCTTGCAGCATACTTAACTAAAATAAAAAATGGGTCAAAGATCTCAATGTTCAAATAAAAACACTTAATGTCCTGGAAGATAAATATTTTTTTTAAATTAATATATATATATATATTTTTTTTAGCTTTTTGAGACATGGTCTTGCTTTGTAGTTCAGACTGGCCCTAAACTCACTTTGTAGCCGAGGCTAGCCTTGAACTTACAGCAATCCTCCTGCCTCTGCCTCCCAAGTGTTGGGGTCACAGATGTGAGCCACCATGCCTGGCATCGTGGGGATCAAACTGGCAGCCTTGTGCTTGCCAGGCAGACACCAGAACCACTGGTGCTAAAAAACCACTGAGCTAAATCCCTGGCCTAATAAAATATGTCTATAAGACATGGTGTAGGCAAGGACTTTCTGAACAGGATCCTAGTGGCACAAGAAATAATATCAAGAATCAACAAACAGAATTATAGCAAAATACAAAGTTTTTGCATAGCAATTAAAATAACCAACAGAGTGAAGAAACAACCTAATGAATGGGAAAAAAATTTTTACTACCTGGCTCTCAGACAGAGGACTAGATATCTAAAATATATAAAGGTCTCAAAAAATATATTAGAGCTCTAACAGACCAGTTCAAAAACTGGGCAACTGATAAAGAAAAAAAAAAAAAAAAAAGAAAAAAGAAACATAAAAGGAAGCCCATTAGAATCGCAGCAGATTTTTCAATGCAAACATTCAATGCTAAGAGAGTCTAAAGTGAGGTGTTGCAAGCCTTGGAGGAAAACAACCTCCAGCCTAGACTGATGTATCCTGAAAAACTGTCTTTCAAAATAGTTGAGGAAATAAGATAGGTTTTATGACAAAGAACATCTGAAAACCTCCATGAACACAAAGCCTGCACCCCACAATTTTCTAAAGAACATCTTGGAAAAACACAATGAAAATGACAAACTAATAAGACCCAGCAGAATAAACCAACTGCACAAGGCAATAAACTGAATGGAAATGGCAAAAGCAAAAGAATAAAAGGGCCAAGAACAGGGAAACATTGTGACTAACCATTAATGTCAATGGCCTTAATGCCTCAATTAAGACACAGACTGGCAGAATGGATTACAAAACAAGATTCTACAATATGCTTCATACAAGAAACACACTTAATTCAGAAAGAAAGCCATAGACTGAAATTAAAAGGATGGAAAACAATTCTGCATGCTACAGGAAACCACTAAAAAGCAGGAGTGGCTATGCTGTTAGGAGACAAAGTAAATTTCATACTAAAACTGATTAAGAGAAACAAAGAAGGACACTACATCCTCATACAGGGAGCAGTCCAAGAGAAAGAGATGATGCTTATAAATATTTATGTACTAAATTCCAGTGCACCCAACTATATAAAACAAATATTAATGGATATGAAAAACTAGATAAGCATTAATACAATAGTAGTAGGAAGCTTCAGTACCTTATTGTCACAGCTAGCCAGATCAACTGGACAAAAATATTATCAAAAAAATACTTAAATACCAAAACCTTTGAAAAAATGGACTCAGTGGAAGCCTTCAGAGTATTTCACCCCACAAAGTCAGAATATAAATTCTTCTTAGCTGTTCATGGGTCATTCTCATGCTAGTTCATAGCACATTTTTAAGTAGATGCAAAGGAATTGAAGTTATCCTCTGTACACTGCAAGACAACAGTGCCCTGAAGTTGGAGCTCAATAGCAAAAGAAATTCCAAGATCCCACAAACACATGGAAATTGAACAACACTCTGCTGAACAACCATGGGTCACAGAAGAAATTAAACCATTTTTTAAATTATAATCCCAATACAACACACAAAAATTTATGGTACACAAGGAGGGAAATTCACAGCAGTGAATGCCTATACCAAATAAATGGAGCAAGCACAAATAAACAATCTAATACTGAACTTCAAGCTACTAGAAAAAGCAGCAGGGCAAAGCTCTTAGTACAGAGAAAATTATAAGGATCAGATTAGAAATTAATGTGAGGAAGACTAAGAGAACAATACAAAAAATAAAAACAATGAATTAAAGAGTTGGTTCTTAGAAAAGATAAACAAAATTGATTGGCCCTTAGAAAACTTTATCGAACAAAGGAAAGGAAAGTCTCAAATCCATGTCATTAGACATGAATAAGGGGAAATCACCACAGATCCAGCAGAAGTCCAGAAAACAATAAGCACCTACTTTGAAAATTTGTACTCCAATAAGATAGAAAATGTAGAAGAAATGGATAGATTTCTAGATATATATGAACTTACAAAACTGAATGAAGAAAATATAAAAAATGTTAAACTCCCCAATATCAATCTGTGAAATTGAAAATGGAATAAAAAATGTATTGATAAAGAAGAGGCCTGGTCCTGATGGCTTTACTGCTGAATTCTACACAACTTTTAAACAGGAGTAAATGCTGCTACTTCTCAGACTTTTTAATGAAATCAAAAGGGAAGCAGTGCTTCCAAATTCATTACTGGAAGCAACCATTACATTGATTCCAAAAGGGGAGAAAGACTCAACGAAAAAACAGAACTACAGGCCAATCTCCCTAATGAACATTGATACAAAAATCTTTAATAAGATACTGGCAATCAGAATACAGAAAATAATCAAGAAGATCATACACCCTGACCAAATTGGATTCATTCCAGGGATACACAAGGGTGGCTCAACATACATAAATCAATAAACATAATACACTACATAAACAGACTCAAGGACAAAAACAATATGATCATCTCACTAGATGCAAAAAAGTAACTGACAAAGTCCAACACCCATTCATGATCAAAACCTCACAGAAAATCAGAATAGATGGACTTTATCTCAAACTAGTAAAAGCGATTAGTAAGAAACAAACATCCAGCATCATACTAAATGGTCAAAAACTGAAACCTTTCTCACTAAGATCAGAAGCAAGACAAAGAAGTCCACTATCAGCACTCCTCTTCAATATAGTGCTGGAAACATTAGTCATTGCACTTAGACAAGAGAAAGAAATAAAAGGAATAAAGATAGGAAAGGAAGAAATTAAACTGTCATTATTTGCTGATGGCATGAGACTCTCTATAGAAGATCCTAAAAACTCTACCAAAAAAGTGTTAGATTTAATCAGAAAATTTAGTAGCTGGATACAAGATCAATGCTTAAAAATTAATAGCCTTTGTATCCATCAAACAGACTAATTGAGAGAGAAATTGGGGAGTCAAGCCCTTTCATAACAGCATCCAAAAATTGAAATATCTAGGAGTTATTCTAACAAAGAAGGTGAAAGACCTTGACTCTGAAAAGTACTGTAGCCTGAAAAAGAAGATAGAAGAAGGTATCAGAAAAATAGAAATACATCCTTTGTTCCTGGTTAGGAAGAATCAATATTGTTAAAATGGCTATACTATCACAACTACTATATAGATTTAGTGCAATCTTGATTTGAATCCAAACAGCATATTTCACAGATCTAGAGAAAATAATCTGAAAAATTTATCTGGAACCAAAAAGAGGCCATGTAGGTAACAAGCACATGGAAGAAGTGTCATGATCCACAACATGAAACTATACTACAAAGGCACTGTAATAAAAACTGCATAGTACTGGCAAAGTAACGGACCTGAGGATCAGTGGAATAGATTAGAAGATCCAGAAACAATTCCAGATACACTAAGCTACCTCATCTTTGACAAAGGAGCCAATATCCTCAATGGAAAAAAGATAGTTTCCTTAACAAATGGTGCTGGAAAAACTGGTCTTTGAAGTGCAAAAGACTAAAACCAAACCTATCTCTTTCACTGTGTACTAAACTAAAATCAGAGTGATTAGAGACCTAGATATTAAAAAAGTAACACTGAACCTATTCAAAACAGGTTAAGTAGAAGTTTTGGAGACATTGTCTTAGGGAAATCTTTTTTTTTTTTTTTAGGTTTTTTGAGACAGGGTCTTGCTTTTTGTGGTTCAGGCTGGCCCTGAGCTCAGCCTCAAACTCACATCACAATCCTCCTGCCTCTGCCTCCCGAGTGCTGGGATTACAGGCGTGAGCCACCACGCCCGGCACTGTGGTATGTGGTACTGCTTGCTGCTGGGTTTGGGGTCTCCACACCCAGTATTGTTATGTGGTTACCGGGGAATTGAACCCGGGCCCTTGCGCTGGCAAGACAGGCGCCGGAACCACTGAGCTAACTCCCCGGCCCTCTTAGGGAAATCTTTTATGAACAAAACCTCTGCAGCACAAGAACTAGGAGAAGGAATCAACAAATGGGACCTCATCCTATTTAAAAACTTCTGCCCAGCAAAAGAAACCAGTGACAGAATAAAAAGACAACCAACAAGATGGGAAAAAAATTTTACCAGCTGTTTCTCAAAGGGCTACTATCTAGAATATATAAAGAGCTTAAAAAAATCAGCCCACCCAAATTTAAAGACCTAATTCAAAAATGGACATCGGAAATGAAAAGAGACTTTTCAGAGGAAGATGCAAAAACAGCTAAGAAGCATATGAAGAAATGCTCAACATCACTAGTCATTGGAGAGATGCAGATGAAAACATTAAGATTCCATCTCATTCCACAAAGAAGAGCTGCTATTGCAAAATTAGCCAGCAACAAATGCTGGCCAGCTACAAAGAAAAACAAGCCCATCTCCATTGTTGGTCGGAATGTAAACTGATACAACCACTGTGGAGATCAGTGTGGATATTCCTAAAAAAACTAGGATTAGTGGTTCCATTTTACCCTGTTGTTCCCCTGATGGGAATATACATAAAAGAATTAAGAGATTCATATCACAGTGACATATGTGCACCCATGTTTATAGCAGCTCAGTTTGTGATTGCTAAGTCTTGGAAACAACCCAAATGCCCAACTGGAGACTGGATAAAGAACATGTGTATTTGTTTGTTTGTTTTTTAATAAAATTGAGTATTACTCTGCCATAGGGAATGATCAGTTTGAGTCATTTCTACTCAAATGGATGTACCTTGAGGACATATTCATAAGTGAAATAAACATGTCACAGATATGTAAATATCATATCTTTTCTCTGGTATGAGAAACTGAAAATGTAAATGAGTTTTAGAGTATATGATAGATATTATGAAATAAAAAATGTTAAAAGGGAAAGGGGGTACAGGTAAGTAATGAGGGGAAAGAAAAAATGTGATAGTAAAAAAGGGAAATATCTTATGTATTTAAGGGGTGGGGGTTATAGGGGTAGGTGAATGGGAACAATGAGAATTAAAGTCACATCATATAGTAGTAGAAATTCTTATTGTTATGTGTGAATATGATGTGTATATTAAATGCACCAATAAAGATTTTAAAAAGTGGGCAACTGAAATACATTAACATTTCTCAGAAGAAGTACTCTGGCCAGTACTTCTGACCAGTAATCACTTGAAAAAATGCTTATATCACTGGCCACCAGAAATATGAAAATTAAAGTCATACTGAGATACCATCTTACTCCCAAAAGAATGTTATCTCAAGAAATCAATGCTGGTGAGGATGGGGAATGCAAAGGCCCTCTTCTACACTGTTGGTGGGAATGTAAACTAAAACGACCCTTATTGAAATCAATGTGAAAATTTCTCAACAAGGTAAAAGTAGAATTTCCTCTTGACCCAGCTGTCCTCCTTTTAGGTATCTTCCCAACAGTGTTAAAAGCATCATCTTACAGTTCTATGTGTACATATTTATAGCAGGAAAATTTATAGCAGCTAGATCTTGAATACAGCATATATGGCAATCAATTCATGAATCAATAAAGAAAATGGAGTATTTATATACAATGAAGTACTTCTGTACCATAAAGAAGATAAAGTTAAAGGATTCATAGGTCAATGGATGCAACTTGAGAACATAATGTAAATGAAATGTTAGGCACACAAGCTCATGTATTACATGGATTCTCTTATGTGAGAATTTTTTTTTTCTCTCTTTCTGTATATGTTTGTGAGACAAGAAAGGTGTTAAAAGACAAGGTTCACAAGAACTGAGAGAGAGCAAGGACTGGATCTCAGGAGAGACACACAAGAGACTCCACCAGGGAACAGGAAGCTCCTGAGGCAAAGCAAGGGAAGCAGACATTGTTGTAGTACTGGATCTGCATTTAATACTCAGCAAGGATCATCTCTTGTAGGTTTCTAGTCAGTGCCAATACTTTTCTTCAGGGCTTTGTTTTTATTTTAAAGTTTTCCACATAGTTTGCTTCCATATTTTAACTCAGACAATCACATGCAAATCAGCCCCTACTTTATATATCCCTTTTTCTTTCTCCCCATCTTATTTCTAGTTCCTTTTTCTTCTAGCTCTTATTCTTCCATTTGTGAAAATTTCCTTTGAATTCTTTTTGTCTTAGTAATTCACTTGTAACCCTAATTTGAGATGACAAATACAAGGATAGTTGTGAAGGAGTTCTATCAGGTAAAAGCAAAAGGTAGCCCGTACAGTGAGGAATCACTGACGTGAGCATGCAAGTGCATGGACAGGACTGGAAATGCCCTTTAATGTTACCGTGGTCTAAGGCTTTCCCTTCGTTCCATGTAATTTCCCCTTGTACCTGCTTTCAAAATTTTTGTGACTTTTGGGCCTTGGATTTAGCTCAGTGGTTCTGGTGCCGGCTTTGCAAGGGCAAGGATATGGGTTTGATCCTGGTAACCACACACAACAATGTGGGGTGTGGTGACTCACACCCACAAGCAATCAGCACTACATACCACAGTGCGCAGGTGTGGTGGCTCAAATTTGTAATCTCAGCACTCAGGAGGCAGAGACATGACTGCTAAATTCAAGGTTGAGTTCAGGACCAGCCTGAACTACCAAGTGAGACCCTGTCTCAAAAAACTAAAAAAAAAAAAAAAAAAATTATTTTCTGCTTGTATCCTCAACAGCTTGAATAGTGCCTGACATGCAGAAGATGTACCTTTAATATGGTCAACACTCTGTGTCTATTAGTTCTGCACTTACAGATACAGTGAGTTGAAGATAGGATGCTGTGTACTGTGGTTGTTTGTATTGAGCACATTCAGAATACTTTTGCTGTCGTTGTCCCCTAAACAATAAAGTAAAATAATTATTACCTAGTATGTATATTATGTTAGGTCTTATAAGTAAACTAAATATGATGCAAAGTATAAAGGAAGATGATTATAATGATTTTAGACACTATCCTTCTTAGTTAACTAATTTGCATTGCTGAGCGTTAAACCCAAGGCCTTATACAATGCTGGACAACTGTTCTACCACTGAGTTACATCCCTAGCTCCTATTCTGATAACTTTGAACCCTGATAATTTTGGTATTTGTGGGTGGGTGTGGTGTGCTGGAATCAATTCTCTGTTCACCCAAGGATGCCTATATTTATTGAAGGAATGAAGAAGTATTCCTGATGCAGAGGCAAATCTGACTTATTATTCATGCTGTACACGATTTGATTTCTCTTGTAAGTGTCCCCCCGATGTCAGTAAGCATAATATGGCACTTTTGTGGGGATAACTTAAACATCAGGGTATTTCTAGAAAAGTTTTTACTGTTCTAATCTACCAGCTGACCCACTTTCATAAAATAAGCTGTTGGCTTGCTCGCACTTCTTTGTACCTTTCCTTTTCCATGTTACAAGAATGTGTCTTTTATATACAAAGGCAGCAAAAAACTGACAAAGTGACCAACTTTTATCTTTCTTTATTTCTCAAATCCTTTGTGCATCTTCTTTAAAACAGAGGTAAAGACTTAAATATTAAGAAGTGAAAAGCCAAAAAGTACTAAGCTCTTGGCAGATTATCTTACTGTAGTGTCTTTTCAGAGTCTCTTTTCCACTGAAAATCCTTAATTATACCGATGAAGAACTATTTCATTGCATATGTGGAGCGAAGCATAGAGAAAATGTTGGGTTTGTCTAATAATTTTTGGCATTTTGCCCACCTCAGAACTGGAATGAAGTAAGCAGCTTTTTATTTATAGAATGTCCCTGTGATGTTGCTGATGCATGAGAATATTTGGGGGGTAAAAACACACAAGCATAGACAAAAGCCAAATTACTCTAATCACTTTCTACTTTCCATTCCAAAATCTTAGGATTTCTGTAAAGTATCTCCTAAATCTCTGTGGGGGCAAGGAAATACTTATGTTACACCACAGAGGGGAAGCTGAAATGCATTAAAAGCTGCCCTGAATTAATACAGCTGAGCAGGTTACGGGCCGACACCGTAGAGTAAGGTAGACGTCACTGATCTGAGAGGTGCATCACAAGTCCTGCATTAGGATGGACATCTTGCTTTTGGCTCATTTTGACAGCTCTGGTCAGGAGGGGAAGGCTTGAATGCAACGTAAAGGTTGACTATATGGATTGTGAGAAACTACAACATGTGGAAAAAGCATGGTTTAATGTTAGAGGGAGAGGGCTGCCGGGCTGAGTCTTGGCAGTGCTGCTGGCCGACTATGGGATCTGGAAAAAAACATCAGTCACACCTCAGGCTCTTAGCCTGCCCTTCTGCATAATGCCAGTAACAGCAATACCCACGCGGGTGGATCGCCGGGTGAACTCGTGCCTGGCTCGCAGTACTTCCTCAGTTATGAGTTATGGTTCCAGTAATCACCTGCCGTCTTTCCATTTCTCCACCAGGTACCTTGGGATCACTAGGCCTCTCACGTACCCTGTGCGCCAGAACGGGAAATGCATGGCGAAAATGATCCTCTCGGTCTGGCTTCTCTCGGCCTCCATCACTTTACCTCCGCTCTTCGGATGGGCTCAGAATGTGAACGACGACAAAGTGTGCTTGATCAGCCAGGATTTTGGCTACACAATCTACTCCACCGCAGTGGCGTTTTATATCCCCATGTCGGTCATGCTGTTCATGTACTACCAGATTTACAAGGCTGCCCGGAAGAGCGCTGCCAAACACAAGTTCCCCGGCTTCCCTCGCGTGCAGCCCGAGAGCGTCATCTCCCTAAACGGCATGGTGAGGCTACAGAAGGAGGTGGAAGAGTGCGCAAACCTTTCGAGACTCCTCAAACACGAGAGGAAAAACATCTCCATCTTTAAGAGGGAACAGAAAGCAGCTACCACCCTGGGGATCATCGTCGGGGCCTTCACTGTGTGCTGGCTGCCCTTCTTCCTCCTCTCCACAGCCAGGCCCTTCATCTGCGGCACGGCGTGCAGCTGCATCCCGCTGTGGGTGGAGAGGACATGCCTGTGGCTGGGCTATGCGAACTCTCTCATTAACCCTTTTATATATGCCTTCTTCAACCGGGACCTGAGGACCACCTACCGCAGCCTGCTCCAGTGCCAGTACCGGAACATCAACCGGAAGCTCTCAGCTGCGGGCATGCACGAGGCCCTGAAGCTTGCCGAGAGGCCAGAGAGACCCGAGTGTGTGCTGTAAGGTCGTTTACCCCTATGTTCCCTTTATCCCCCAACCGTTTGTGCAACTTCTTGAAGAGCATCATAAAAAGCTTCCTGAATTAGTAGCTAGTTTATTTTTCTACTAACATACTAAATTAGAGTTTAGAATAGCTCCGACTTTCGTCTTCTACCTAGTAAAATTTCAAAATTTTCAGACAGAGCTTAGCTAGAGGAGGAGACCGATTTGCTCATGAATTGCAGTTGATGTGACTGATGACAAGGAGGGTGGGATTTTCTATTTTTTCTCCATAGATCATATCTCATCATGTCCTCACCGCTGGGCTCGTGTGGCATTATCATATGAATGGCTATTATTGTTCCTTCTGGTAACACATGTTTTGATGATCTCATACTCCACTGATAGATTCTTCTGTAGCAGGAAATAGAGTTGATCTTTCCAGTATGGAAGCACATTCACACAGGAGATGGCAGGATGGAGCAAGGTCTGAAATACCATGGGAGCTTTCAGGAAGTGCCGCCCACAAGTTATTGCGTTTGTCCGGGTGGTCTTAGTGACTTAGGACACCGAGTTATGAAAAAGATTACAAGGAGCTGATGGTGATGAGGAAACGAAGTTTCAGGAGTAGGAAAAAGAAAATAAAGCTGTCAGGTCAATGCAGGTTTTTATTTTAAATTTAGGAAGACGATATTTCTTAGTGCTTGGAAGAAGAAAATGGAAGGAGTGCCGGTGAGAACACAGTGTTGGGTATGAGAAGGGAGGAGGAGCCTGACTTTGTGAGCCTGGTGAGAAGAAGCAGAACAGAGCAACAGAGAGCCCTTTGGCACAGAGGAACCTGTCCAGTCACTTTGTACAGCCCCTGCCCTGACAGAAGCGGTGACAGACTTGGAGAGACATCCTGCACTTAGCTAGTGTCACAACTAAGCCTGGTGCCGCATATTTTACACACTAGGTTGCCTTTATCTTACAACTGCAAGTATGTTAATTTGTGAGCCGGATGTAGGTTCACAGATACTCATTTTTACTTCTATTTATATATTGTTTTGAAATTGTTCACAACATAAGCAGTAGCACTTCACAAAGATATTCTAGGTGGTAGAATATGGACTAAGATCTGGAGATATTTCTAGGTCTGTAATATTCTTCTGAATTTACCACTTGTTTTACCATCAGATTTTGAAATGCTTAATGGAAGGAATGGAGTATTAGGATTATATTTGTAGAATCTGGTACAATGCTTGACACATAGTAGATGATTAACAGTGAAAATAATTGTTAATATTACTGAATGGTGGCTACACAGTATGTACCATACTACTTGTAAAGTAGGTACTTCCAGGAGTCTCGGGTTTCAGAATAACTTGCAGGTCAGGGGCATAAATGACCTGTGATTATATAGGTATATGAATCACCTCAACATATACTCTCTGCATTAGAATGTAATAGACCTTATCAAATGATTACATTCTAGTGACTGTGCAGAGCTCTTGAATGTCTAAGAGCTAAGTTTTGGCCCCTGGCTCTTTAAGAGAATGAATAGAATGAAGTATTCCTTAAGTGACTTAAGCTCATTAGACTTACTACATTATGAAGAGACACCTCCTAGACAGAATCCTAGTTGTTTCATAGAAGAAATAAGACAAGAACATTGATAGAGTTTTAAGGCTTGATCTGGGTGGCTTTAAGGTAGAGTAGTGGTGAGCACTGAAAAGCCTTTATGACCTAGAAAATTTTGTTTTATTTTGATACCAGGGATTGAACCTGAGACCTTGTGGCTGTACCACAGGAGGTGGAACCACTGAGCTAAATCCCTGTCCAAGAGTTTATGACTTAATAGTGTTGGATTGATGAATTCAGTAAGATGAAGACTTTCAAGTATTAATGAACAAACTATTACTGTTAAGAAGTTAAGTGTTTAGTTGGTATACAGTCCTGTCTCCTGGAAGCAATTATTTCTTGGACTATATGGTCAGCTTATTTTGCCTGGTCCTAGGATTGTTTAGCACAGGAAAAGGAAAGTATGTTGGTTTCAGCTCTCAGGAACCATGTGATGCGGGGTGTGTTTGTGGTAAGTCGTTAGCAACAGGGAAAAGGACAGGCAAAGTGAAGGCCTGGGAGGTAGGAAGTCCAATAAACAGCCAAGGAAGTGAAAGTACTGTCCTGAAAACATCACTATTCCTGAGAGTCAAAGAACTTGAGAATAATTTTATTGATTGTTACAATTAATAATTCACAGAAAGATCAGATAACAAAATAATTTAAAAATTGTAACATGGAAAGGCTTTGGGGAAGCTGCTAAATGTCCTCTAATGCACAGATCAGCCACCCACAACAAAAAAATACCCACCCCATAAGATAAAGCCGAGGAACATGGCTATAGGTAGAAGTAAGCCATCTAGAAGTCTCTGCAACTAGGAGACACAGTCATTAGAGTAATGAAGACTAACTTAGCAATGCTGTGGGATGAACCAGAGGTAGAGGCTGGATGTTCCTTCACTAGTTTACTTTTCCAGAAACATTTAAGGACCTGGTATATGTAAGACTTGACATCAGATATGACAGGAATAAAATGATGACACATGGCAATCCTTTCCTGTCAATACTGGTATGTGCAATGTGATTGAAAAATATGAATGTTTCCACATTTATTACAATAAAAGACACATTGCCATTATTTTGTCTTAAAATATTTCTCTTCATTTTGAAAACATTTTTCTTACTATTCTTGCCACTTTATGAAGAAGTCTTAGAAAGTTCTTTTTCATGATTGTGATAAATTGCTCTATTGTGGCTACTTGGATGTCCTGAATTGATTTGGAACATTTACCTTTCATGGTCATCTTGACTTTGGGGAAGAAGCAGAAGCAGCCCAGTGCAAGACCTGGTGAGGACACGCCATGCTGTTTCTTATGAGGCTGCATTTCTGTTGGATGACACCTGCCAGCAGCATTCACAATATTTCGGATCACATCTTGTAAAGACCTAAAAGCAGCATCTGTTCTGCTTTAAAAAGTGGCCAGAACAATGAGATAAATATGTTCAAAGTGGGAAAGAGTATGGTGAGTGAGATTAATGGGCAATGTGTCTTTTACTGTAGTACTGTGAAAACTAAATTAAGCACTCATGGTATGTTTTGGTCAGCTCTTATAGTCCAGTGTGCTGAATGCTATTGAGGTGATGGGCTACTCATAAAATTCTCAAAACCAAGATAACAGCCTCCTGGTCCACAGTCTGTAGAGTTGTGTTAATATCATTTCTGGTTGGATGAACCAAAACAACCGTACAGATCTGAATGATGTAGTCAGTGAGCTTCTGGAATTTCTGAAAGAATGACGAAGGATATCTAATTCCTACCTCCTAGAACCTTAGAATCCTTCTCTCTCCTCCCTCTATATCTGGTGGCCACTCTAGGCACTCTGGGCTCCTCCTTGTAGTTTCTCCAATGTTTTTCTTCCCACTTAACTATTTGAGTTATAGTTTATTATTTCTGCTGCTTAATCTTCATTCTTAACTCTGTTTTTTCTCCCTTATCCTTTTCTTTGTGAACAGTCTACTAGACTGTGTGTTGCTACTTCCAAATATTTACCCCTTTCTTTATAAGCATAGCCTAAGCCTCAAGAATCCCACAGGTTCTCAAGAGTTTTCCTTGGGGTAATGGAGAAAATAGAGGGGAAAAAAATCTGTGAATACTTTTGCAATGATGATTCACTGCTACCAATTTGAATCTTTTTCACAAATGTTCCAGTACTGGTAATACTGAACCAAATGTGATAGTGTAATACAAGCAGGGATTCTTTTCCTTTTTACTTATGGATTTGAATTGCTCTAAATTGCTTTTAAATGTCATGTTTTGATATTTTTTCTTTGATACCATTTGTGAGCAATATTGAAAAGCAGTTTCTGAAACACTTCCCTTTAAAAGAATGTCATGAAGCTGTCTTAAAGTGCGTCTTTCCTTCCCTTTCCATTTTTCTTTGGTGACTGCATCGTCATTCTTTTCCACAGCCTCCTATAATCTCTGTCAGTCGCTGCGGTTCTTAGCAGTGGTTTGTAGCAGAGTAACCCTGAGTTCTTCCATGAAATCCGCCAGTGCGCTGTACTGTGGTTTATGCGGAAGCTTTAGAATTCAAGAAGAGTCTGTCCTTAGTCATAGAAACAGTTATGTAAAAATAATAAAATAGGATGAAATGAATCGCAGAGGCAACTGGGCAGAAACATGAGGTGTACTAAAACCCTGGGTATCTTTGATGAGTTGCTATCTTATAGAGATAGAAATAAACTAAAGCTTTGGGATTTCATGGGCTTTTCCCCATCATAAATTAGCTGAAATTCAGCCCTGTGTTAAAGCATCAACTAGTTAGAATACGAACGCATTTGTCTCATGCTTTGCAGTTGCTTATATTTCAACTTTGCGACAACATCTTCAATTAAGAAAGGCCAGAGATTACCCTAGTTTTGTTTGCAGTCTGGGATCAAATTGAGGAGACCTCATGCATGCTTATTTACACACCCAGCCCTGTCCTTGTTTACTGCATCTTTTAGTAGAAAGTAGACATACATTGCATAATGTAAAAATTAAGCAGCACAGAGGAGTGTCTTCTTATGCAACATACAGAGAGGTAGCATTTTTAGGAAGAACATATCGATGATGGGAAAAATGAAAGAGATGACGCTGAGGTAGAGGTGTCACTGGTGGATCTGGGAGGTTGACTTGTTCGGGGGGAACTAGTGCATCAGTACCATCATGGAAGGCTTGGTGGGTAGGACTGGAGAGAGATAAAAGCTCTTGCCCAGTTGTGAGCCCAGGCCAATGTGGGTATGAAGGAGCAGCCTCACAACAGATGGGATGTTAATTTTAAGACATTTAAGGTCAGGGTTTGCTCAAAAGAGCCTGTACTAGCAGGACGGTGCAGAGAGTAGAAAGAAGCTGAGGGTGTCTGAGGTGTTTGGGGTGGGGCTCCCTGGATTAGCAGCACTGGCTGGCAGGTGGGTGGTGGGGATGGTGTTGTGAGGGAGGTTAGCAGGACTCAGTGGGAAGAGGCTGGTGCCAGTGTATGCAGAGGGCACCTGGACATGGTCTGTTCTGGAACTGAGGCTAGAAGGGAATGTCTATGTGATGCAACTAGGGACATTATTTCCATTCCCCACTTCAGATGCTGAGAAGCCAGAAAGCAGGATCTGAACTACTGTGCAGCTTTCGCTCTGAGGCCGCCTGGTCCAAGGTTGAGGGGCAGAGCCGGGGACCGTGTGGGTTTTTTTTGTTTGTTTGTTTGTTTTTTAAGGTTTTTTGAGACAGGGTCTCGCTTTGTGGTTAAGGCTGGCCCTGAGCTCAGCCTCAAACTCACATCATAGCAATCCGCCTGCCTCTGCCTCCCGAGTGCTGGGATTACAGGCATGAGCCACCACGCCCGGCACTGTGGTATGTGGTACTGTTTGCTGCTGGGGTGAGTCTCCACACCCAGTATGGTATGTGGTTACCGGGGATTGAACCAGGGACTTTGCGCTTGCAAGACAGGCGCCAGAACCACTGAGCTAAATCCCCGGCCCAAGAGGACCGTGTCTTATGGAGAAACAAGTCCTGTGACTGGGAAATCCATCCACTGTGTCCCACATCTAAATAACTGAGCTGAGAGAGGGCTTTCAGATAAGGGGAGCAGGGAGGAAGGCATGATAGCTAAATATGAGGAGAGCTTTAAGTACGATGTAGAGGTTGAGAATGGTAATCCAATCCAGGTCCTGGGACTAGATCTAGGCCTGCAACACAAGTTTTGTTATGGTAAATGCAGGCGTGTAAAGGCATAGAGTTAGGGGAGAGTGTCTTACAGCAGGAGGAAAAGAGACTTTTTCTCAGCTGTTGGCTGACACTTCTCTGTGACTCATGTCAGTTTTGGGATGTGAAAAGGAGGAAGTGAAGGAACTGTAGGTTTTGGTTTTTGCACACATGGATTACTTCAAACATCACCAGGCTTGAAGGCTAGGACACTGCTCACTGGTAATTACTCTTTTAGTCATAATTCTTCTCAAGTAGGGAAAATGCTGTGGTATTTTGCAAGGATTTGCCATTTTGGTCTCTAGCTATATTGTATGAAAAAAATTTCTAAATGGGTTATTTGGTTGATTTGCAAGTACATTATGGTCATAACAACTTATATAAGTTATAAAATGTATGAAAAAAAAAGCACAGCACTTTTTCTTTCCCTTTGGAGATGCTCATAAACCTTCAGAAGCCACAAATGATTCAAATAACTGACTCTATAAAAATTTAAATCCACCCACTGCAAAAATGAAAACTCACATTTATGGCTCTTCTAAAACATTTTCTTGTCTCTCTCTTTTTTATAGACAAAACTCTGGCTACTGTAGAAAAAAAGATCATGATTCATGATCCAAAGCAGAATAATGGAGATGAATTAAACAAGGCAAAACAGGTGGAAACAGAACGAAGTTATCTGCCAAGACTCCACAGTGGAACACGGCTTCTGCTCTTTCTTGGGACGGCTCAAACGTCACACTCAGGGTGGTCTGTTGTACAGAGTATATCGTGGGGGAGAGTGTGCCCTCTGTTTTTCTGTGGATCAGTGCTATTGTGTGCAAATGAAAATAGTTTTCAGTGTGAGACCGCCGATCATCTCAGCAGTAAGCACACGCACAGAGCTGAGTTCCGGAAAGGAAGCAGTTTCTGGTGCTCTGCAAATGTTCACATCCGTGTAAGTGGGAGAAGTCACCAATGCACACGTCCCATGCTTCTGAGTCTAGACATTGTGGTGAATATCCAGGAGTCATTCATGAGCCAGAATGTATTTTGTTGTATAACAGAAGGGTGTCTGTCCAAGAAAACTGCGGTGAGCGTAGTGCTGAATATGTTGCATGTCCGTGTTAGAAAACACAGTCCAGTCATCAGCTGATACAAACGATTCCCCCAGAGCAGTGTTTGTTTAAAGCTTCTGTCAGTTTGGCTTTTCTGCAGGGTCCTTGTGATTTCCTACTCTTTGTAATTCCCTCACTGTTATGGTATACTCAGGAATAGGCCTCAGGATGGAGAGAAGCATAAAACCTGAATCAAGCTTTTGTTTGCCCTTGTACTTCTGAAGAGTCCTGAGAAGTGAGAAGGTAATCCTTGTTGTCAGGAGTTCTACTAGGATGAGGAGCGAGTGCTACCACCAGCACTGTGTATTAACATGACTGCCGACATGTTGTGTGCTCTCATTCTGTATGAGGGTGCAATGAGCCCATGCGGCTGGTCCATCACTGGATAATATGAGGATGGAGTGTGGCAATAAGAGGTCTCTCTTAATGGTTGTTGTGTTTCTGGACACGGGGCATGAATGTAACTTCAGATGCATTATGTGGGGTATACGTTTCCTGGACCACCACTGGGAAATGACCCAGAACACCATTTTTCCATCTAGAAACCCTGTCTCTGTGTTCCCCACATCTTAAATCGAATGCGTGCCTGGATAATTCTGTTTCTTTCTCCCCTATCCTCATAAAAGTAATAGACATGAAAGGGTGGTAATGGGACTGAAATGGTCCTTTCGGGGATAGTATTTTAAAAAAATTTGTACTAGGTCTGAACTAGGGACAAAGAAAGACATTAGATCAAGATAGTATCCATAACTGTAAGGGGAAAGTGAATGCAAACCTTCACTGACTAGAAGAGAACTGAAAGAAAATATTATTTTACTACAATAAAGGAAGCTGACCTCTCATGGGACAATATGGAATTCCAGCATGGATTTGGGACTTCTTCCAAATATTGCTGACACTGCTTCTTACCAGACACAGGGAAGGGCTGCTGCAAGGGGAGCTCGGCACTGTCATCTCAGACAAAGCTTGTACACATTCCCACACTGCAGATTTGCTAACGTGACCGTATATACTTATATTCCCAGTTTAAATGATTAATTATGGTCAGTACATGTTGTTTAATTTGAAAATGTTTTACTACATTACATTAAATAAAGGTTCTTTGTAGCTGTAATATAGCAAGTTAAGGAATCGTTTTTAATAAAAGTTTGGATGGCGTGTGTTTTGCTACATGATAGATGATTGAAAAGCAAACTTCATCTGTTGCTAAAATTCGAACAACTGATGGTTTGGTACTAAATTACATTTCATCACAAAGAGTCAATCCTATTACAATATAATTCAAAAACCATTTATTTCTTGATTTTATTAGTGAATATTTGTTTGGTTCCTTCTATATTTGGCACTGTAGTTGTTGAAGGAATAAAGACAGGTATGGCACAGTCCTTAGTTTTAAGGAATTTGCCATCAGGTAGAAGAACACAGATAATCACAAAGTTTCATGATATAGTACAGTAAGTTCTGTAGCAGGCTGTAGGAAGTGACTTTTTTTTTTTCCTTTAGTAGAAGACAGGTTGTGGTTAGTTGTGTTTGTTCAGGTTTTCAAATATTTGTTTAATTTTTTGATTAGGACTTTGGTTATTCAAAGTGACCCTTTTCCTGCTTGACTTACCCAAGTATTGAACAACTCTTCACTTCATTCTGGCCATGTGGAGGCCAGTATACTACCATTTAAATATATGGCGGTGCAATGAAAGAAATGGCAGCAATTGAAAAGGAATGAGAGAAATCTCCAATAGTGAGTAGTATTTACATATCATTTGTACTACAGGTACAATTTTAATTTTAACTAGACTCAAGAAAACCATCGATGTAAGCTTTATATATATTTTGTGACTCTCCAAGTATAAATGAATATTATGACTCATCTCTCTTCTCACTGTAGGATATCACCTGTCGTCTTCTGGCTGAGTTTTGGGAAGTGATGCTTGGGAAGTGAAGTACTTGTAAGGGATAACGGGATCCCTGTTGCCTTAAAGCTTAGTTTTATTTTGTAAATATTAAGCAGGTAGCACTGGTAGAGTTCATGAATTTATGGAAACTGTTTCATAATTCAAGCATTTACCATGGTGTTTTAGATGTTCGTGTATTTTCTATATATGGTGATTTTATTCAGTTTGCAGGAAGATCAACAATAGGAATGTAAAATGAAGTCTATTTTTCAAATAATTAATGTTAATGTAATTGTCCAAATTGCCATCTGGAGATGATGGGACTTTTTCTTTCTGCATTATTTTTTTCTTTTTTAATTTTTTTGAGATGGGGTCTTGCTTTGTAGTTCAGGCTGGCCCTGAGCTCAGCCTCAAACTCACATCACAGCAATCCTCCTGCCTCAGCCTCCCAAGTGCTGGGATTACAGGCGTGAGCCACCACGCCTGGCACTGTGGTATGTGGTACTGATTTCTGCTAGGTGTGGGTCTCCACACCCAGTATTGTATGTGGTTACCGGGGATCAAACCCAGGTCCTTGCACTTGCAAGACAGGTACCAGAACCACTGAGCTAAATCCCTGGCCCTCTTTCTGCATTTCAATTATGAACTAAGGTCTCAATTTGATGGATATAAATACTTATAAATCTAAACCTATTTTAAACAGTTTCGGTTTTTTTAGATCTCAGGACCTTCGTACACACTCTCCCTCTGTCTGGGACAATCTTTCTGCTCTCATCTGTGCTTTTGATAGGTATGCTTATCATTGCTCTTTAAGGGTCAGGACCATGGCCTTCTCCATCAGTAAATATATTCCTAGATGTAGCACCATTCTGGGGACATACATACTGTAGACATGTACTAAATGTTTCCTAATGGCATGATTTTAACTTTCCCGTGAGGAACTGAGGAGACATGGTATGACCAGTAAGTGGCAGATGAACTGGAATCAGACTCTTCTGTATACACTGTCAGGCAGGCCTTCTACTTCACAGTGCTGCTGCTTTTGCTTGCGTTACTCATATCAAGAGAATGACCTTCCCTTAATTTTCTGCACTAGCAAAGCAGAGTTGTGTATGTACTGTGGCCCATATGTTGAAACTTGTTTATCTACAGCTAGCCAGATGGTCCTTAACACTGCACAAGGAAGCCATTTGGAGACTTTCAGAGGGTCGTCACATTTTGAAAACACCCAGAGTAATGCAGATTGTGGTGTCATTACTTCCTCTAAGCTTATAGTGAGGAATACCTTGTGAGAGAAGTTTATTTAATTGGGTAGCTTTTAAAATTTGCATTGTCTGCATTCTCTGGAGAATAAATACAACTTCCTAACACTAGCTTTTTAGGTTCCTGCTAGGTTAAATGAAAATTTAAAAAGACCTGCTCATGTAGTGCAGGCCAACAAAGAAAGGATGTGATAAAAAAAAAGTGTAAAAATAAAATGTGCTGTGGCCAGTGTGAACCAGTGAGAGGTTGGCAAGAAGGAGTAGATTTGTGGATAAGAGTTTGTTGGGTCTTAGGGATTTTTTTTAAAAAGATAAGATGAAGGAATTATATTTGGGCTGGTGGAAGGGTAAAATGCTAATCCATATTATGGGATAGTAAAAAATATATGGAATTTATCTTTGATGTGTATTATGTACTATTATTGGTGGCAAATTATCTTTCTTAATTTCACTTTCATCAAGCTATTATTAAAATGCCCTTTCCCCTTTAAACCCACACAATCTCACAGTAGGAGAGTTAGTTCAGAGCTACAATGATGAGCAGCAGAAAATCTGTAGCTACACAAATTTGTCATGGATGATTCAGTCAATAATACACCTGGAGGGAAATGGAATATGACTGCATCCTCAGAGAAGCATGGCACTGGAGAGGCATGGATGGTGAGTTCAGTCTTCTATCCTGTTGTACATAACATTTTCAACCAGAGAGGCATTTTATCTAAATTTGTTTAAGGAGAATGGTATATAGCTGTGCTTTGCAAACCATCTCTCATGAAATTACCATTTTAAAAAAAATCTATCGCATAGCTATACATTTCAAAAATACAATAAAAATGAATTTCAAGAAAAATGGAGTAAAAAAACATTTAGAATAGCAGACTGATGATTAATTTTGTAAAAAAAATAGGTTCAACATAAATATGATGAGAACAAGCATAACAAAGAAAAAACAGAATCATAAAGTGGCCATCGTTCACCAAAAGTGAGCAGTTGCTGTACTAGGGGAACCTAGTGGTTACTCTGTGAAGAAATCCCTGCCGTGTATCCATTGCCAGTGCAGGACATCGAGCTGGTGAGGCTGTTCTGGAACTATGATGCTGTGATGAGGGGCCCTGAGGAGAAGTGCAAGGTCTGCTAAGGAGCAGCTGTCCCTGAGGACGACCCTGGAGCAGTCTGGTGCAGAGGAGCTTCCTGTTTCAGTCCATGCTCTGAAATAGTTGGTTTCAGATGAGACACAATGAGTAAGTGAAACTAAACTACATAAAACATAGGGAATTATTACTCATAGATCCTGGAGAAGTTAGGGATGCTGACAGGGGCTGCTGAGAATCCTGGAGGAGACAGGGAGCTTAACCCCTGGGGAGCAGCTAGGGAGGACCTTTATCAAATTGCATCTGTTGGGTTTTCTGGGGGTCATGGATTGGTTAAAGAAAACATGCAGAAAGGTGGAAACATGTTTACATGACTCTCTATTTTCATGCTTTATGTGGTCCGCAGCTATGAGATGTGTTGGATTTGAGGTCTGTAAGGGGGAAAGAATGGGCTAACAGCACTAAAATCTCACAAAATGAAGGCAAGTCGTACCTTGCCTTGAAAGTGTAATTAAGAGGGAGAAAGGTGATGGGGTTAGAGTCATCTAACTCTTCAAAGGTATGAATGGGACAGAAAGGTAGAGGAGGAGAGAATTTCTCTGACTGCTTGAACTGGGGTACTAGTCTTCTCTTTTGGATTGGGATCAGCAGCCCTCTGGTTCTCAGGCCTTTAGATTCCTGAACTACCATCAGCTGCCCTGGGCCTATAGTTTGCAAATGACAGCTCACTGAACTTCTCAGCCTCCATAATTTCATGAGTGAGTTCTTTGTAATCAATCTGTTTCTCTCTGTCTCTGTCTCTGTCTCTCTCTCTGTCTGTGTCTCAGTCTCTCTGTCTCCCTCTCTACTCTAATCTGTCTCCTAATCTGGAGAACCTCATCTAATACATTGCTTGGAGTGTCTTTGTCTTTGTCTCTTTCTGTCTCTTTGTTTCTCTGTCTATCTGCCTCTGCCTCTGTCTCTGTCTCTGTCTCTCTCTCTCCACTCTTATCTGTCTCCTATTCTGGAGAACCTTGTCTAATATATTGCCTGGAGTGTGTAACTTGCTGTCTTTTCCTCATTAAAACTGATAGGTCCTTTGTTCCCTTCTCTCATCTTCTGCTGACTCTTAGCATCCAATTGATCTCCCAGTCAATCAAGTACACTAATTTAGGGACAATATCTTCTTTGTAGGAGGCACATTCACATTGAAGCAGCAACTTCTTCAATCAGTGTCTGAGACTAACGAATGTTGACATGTTGATGGAAATCGCAGACAGGGTGATAAGTTGGTAGTGGAGTTAGCAGGTCAAATCACGTGTGAATGTGTCCTTCACTGACTAGGGTTCGGGAAGCTTACACTTGGTTAATTGCTGACAAACCTCCCGGGGTCCCTGGAACTGAAAGCTTGCTGTCATCCAAACTCATCTACACAATTTGGCCAGGTCTCTTTCCTGCCAACATTAGAGCAGACAATGGAAGGAATTCTCTGGCTTTTAAAAGCAAAAATGAAAGTGGATAATTAAGTAACAGCTGAGATTTGTCAGGGAGATTTGGCCAGGTACCCCCCCCCCCGCCTCCCCCACTGCCTCTGTTCTTCATGGAGATCTACTTCTGTGAAACAGCTTCAGCTGTTCTCCCAGCCCAAGGGGAGTTGGGGGAAGAACGTTTAGGCATCTCATTAACTCATCAACTTCCTTGTCAATGGTTTTATTGGAAATGTTAGCCTATATGTTACAAGTGCAGACAACATTAACACCCTAAACTATCTCTGGGTATATGACTCAGAAATGCTGCTTACTCTCTTTGCTCCTGAAAATTTAATTGCAACAAGCTTTTAAATATTGGCTTTTAACTTATTTGCAAAAAAGATTTACTTAATTGAAACAATTAATGAAAATTTTGGCCTAATTCCCATTCATCCATTTAGATCATTTAAAAACCATTGCAAAATGAATTCTAGTGGGGCATATAGTTTTACAGCAAAATTGTCTAATAAAGATTGAGATAAAATGTTTTTATCTTACTGCAGTAAACATGTAAAGAAAAGAATATTAATGGACAATAATACCTTGGTTCAGGAATGCTTTTGTTCTGTTCGTGAAAAAAATTGTTCTGTGTATTTTGCTTCTGCTCATGAACTTCACATCAGCTGACAAATCTGACCATTTTCCTCACAGAACAGAATTGCAGAGGAAATTGAGTTCCTGAACCTAGGTACCACTTAATTCAGTTTTTCCTCCATTGGTGAAGACAGCTGAGGAAAAGATGTCAGTTTCCTTTCAAAGAGATCATAATCAGGAGTTCAGAAGAATTTTATTAGATAATATTTAACTTTTGATGAATAAGCAGAAGTTTTAAATGTAATATTTCATGCAGGAAAGTAAAGTAGGGAAAACCATTTGTTATCTTTTTAAAATATTTATTTTAAATCTTTTGAATAAAACAGAAATGCACACGTACAGTCAAAGACCCCCTTTTTGGTGTTCTTTGTCCTTGGGCAAGTTCTGGAAGCTCTCTGTTTCTGGGATTTAGTTGCTTTATCTGCAAAATGGAGATAAAACTATCCAGTACCTCAGATGGTTTTTTAGAAGATTAAAGAAATAAAAATGGGAAGAGCTGAGAACAGAACCTGATGTGCAGGGCTTTGTCAGTCCTGCTATGATTGCTTTTATCCACTCAACTTTTCTTTTTTCCCCCAGGTAAGGCACTTGCCTAAGGTACTGTACATTGTTCTAATCAAAGCCTATATGATTTTAACATCCTGTGTTGATGTCTTTAGAAAATTACATAACTAAATTTTATACACACTGTCATATTATATACATTCTTCTGCAATTTTTCCTCAATGCTAGGTTTTTTATATCTCTCAATATTGAGAGAGATCAAATTCTTTCAATTTCACTATGTTTGATTGATCAAATATACTATAATTCCATTTTTCCTCTCACAGATGTTTATGTCAGTCTTTTAAAATTATAAAGAATACTTTCTGTGAGGCATGATGGGTGTATTGTCCTGCACTAGTGAGGATTGCTTAAGTGAATCCTCCAAGACTTACACTTGAGCTACATCATCAAACCTCTAAACCATGGTTCTCCCAAGAACTGAGGAGACTGAGATCTTACTTCATGCTTCCAGCCCATTTGCCCACTTGGTGTAGAATTGGAAAAGTTCAGCCTCAGAGCACAGTCTTCACATCAGAGTGTATGCACCCAACCACCACTCCCTAATGCAGTCACATCTGTGCACAGGTGTACCTATGTCTGTGCTGACACAATGATGTATGTGCTCACTGCACACAAATATGGGGACTTTCTCAATATAGATAGTCGTTACAGCAACTCATTCCCAGACCCTGATGTCCATGTGCCTGAGAGCTACATGAAAGTTCTCACTTCTTTATTCAGTGTCCCCTTTTTTATGTGTAATTTAAAAAAAATTGTTGTTTATGGAAATTTGAATATGACTGAATGTCTTGCGTGTGTGTGTGTGTGTGTGTGTGTGTGTGTGTGTGTGTGTGTGTATGAGAGAGAAAGTTTCCTAAATCTGCCTGTCTTAGTAGAATTAAAAATGGTATTTTGACATACTAGTTATCTGAATTCAGATATGTTTTAGAAGTGGAGGGCCAGGAATTTAGCTCAGTGGTTCTGGCGCCTGACAAGCACAAGGGCCCAGGTTCAATTTGAGGTAACCACATACAATAAAGCCGGACGTGGTGACTCATGCCCACCGGCAATCAGTACCATATACCACAGTTCCGGGCGTGGTGGCTCACACCTGTAATCCCTCAGGAGGCAGAGGCAGGAGGATTGCTGAGTTTGAAGTTGAGGTCAGGACCAGCCTGAACCACTGAATGAGACCCTGTCTCAAAAAAGAAAACAAAGAAAAGAAGTGGATTGCCAGGCACTTTTGTTTAATCCTCCTCTCTGTTTCATCTTTTGATTGTCAGCACATTGGTTGGGAGGTCAGTCTCATGAAAACAAAATAGCTAAGAAACATAGAGGGTGCAGGTGTCTTTATTTCATTGGGACAACGAATTAACGACAACACCTTGGTCTTTACCCTGAAGATTATTCAGAAGTTACAAAAAGCATGTTTGGAAGGATTAGTTTGCTGAGAGGTGCATTCTGAATTTCTCACTCCAAGGAAATAGAGTGAGGAGTGTGCTTTTCACTGAGGTCCTACCTTGTTTTCCTTGCATTCTTTGCAGGTTTAAGGAGGATCACTTGAAAATATCTGTATTTGTTTATTATAGACCAAGATTGTACCTTTTACTGAAATAAACATGCTGCAAATAATTTAGTATTTTATATTTTCTTGAACATTTATTCAGACTTACAGAAGAGACATTGCTATTATCTTTTCAAAAGATTACTGGATACCATAAATCCATATTCATTTTTTGTTTAGACTCAGGTTTGCTGCTGCTGATCATTTGTCAAGCAACTGTTGGCTCAGTTTTTCATTCTTATCATTTACTTAAATTTATTTAACTTAACCTGGTTATATTGGATGTTACTATTAAAATGCATTTATGTGTTAACATATATTGACAAGGTTTGCATTACTAATTGCTTTTTTATTTTGCTATTAATTTACAGTGAATTGTTTCATTTTAGCAGTAGGAAATAATCATTTTAAGTGAAATAACTATGACCTATTAATTTTAGTAAGAGTCTAACTTTTGCTAAAAGTTTTACACGTTTTTACTTAATAATTACTAATAAAATTTACAGTGCAATTGCTTTTCAGCCTTTTGGTTAAGATCAAGTATAAAATTCACAATGCAGTTAGCTCTTGATCAATAACTGTTTTTGTACTCTAACAGTAATTAGTAGTATTTTAATTGTGACTTAAAATAGTTAATGATAATTTTTAAATCGTGAAGAAAGCTTAATCATAATTTTAAAGTGCTAATAAAGCAGATTCTTACTATTTTTTAATTGACTTTATTGGTACATTTTACATACACATTATGATCACACTCAATATTGAGAATTTGCACCAGTATATGACATGACTTAATTCTTTTTTTTCCCATTCCCCTGCCCCCCACAACTGCCTGTCCCCTTATGCATAAGCTTTGTTTCCTTTTTACCATCAAATTTTTCTTTGCCTTTTTTACTTACCCTACTCCCTTTCCCTTTGAATATTTTCTTACTATTTCACAACACCTATCATACATTTTAGAACTCATTTATACCTTCAGTTCCTCACACCATAGAAAAGATATAGTGTTTATACCTGTGTCCCATTTATTTCACTTATGAGAAAATTCTTTTATTTTTCTTTCTTTTTTTATCTTTATTGGTAAATTATGAATACACATCATCATTGCATTCAACATTGAAACTTTGTACCAGAATATGACACTTGATTCTCATTTTTTTCCCTTTTCCCCCTGCCCTGCCATCCCACCCCCTATGTACACAATCTTTGTTTTCTTTTTCTTTATTACCACATTCATTTTCCCCTTGTTATTTACCCTTACACTCTCTTTCCTTTTTAAATATTATCTACTTCACAATATCAACTGTACTATTTTAATATACATTTCCAATAACAGAAATATGAAATAAAAATATACGACATTAAAATAAACTTCAGTGGTGAGTATGATGAAAATAGGAGCTAATAAAAAGGAAACAAGGTAAAATTTACCAATGTTAAGAACTTTGTATTGTCTGTTTTTTCATTTTTGCCCATCAGTACAGTGTAGAACGCTATTACTTTGAGGTGTTAATTTTGCACTTCCTTAGTTATTACTATGGTGGAATGTTTCACATATTTATTAACCATTCGGATTTTTGTTTTGTGAACTGCCTGCTCACTTCTGTCCATATTTTGAAAAATAGATGAAAATAGTTGACATCATTTATAAATAGCTTTAAAGGAATGACATCACAGTTTTATTTTTAAAATATCAGTATAAGGTACAGGTTAATTTTCCATATCCATGGGTTTTATATCATATATTCATCCAAACTTGGATCAGAAATATTTAGGAAAAAATTATGTTATTGGTGAATATGTACAAACATTTTTTTCTTGTCATCATTCTCTAAATAATATGCCATCAGAACTATTTATATAACATTTACATGGTACTGAATATTTTCTATAATCTAGGCTTGATTTAAATATATGGGAGGATATGAACAAAATATTTGCAAATACTAAGCCATTTTATATAAGGGACTTAAGTGTCTGCAGATTTTAGTATCCTTGGCTGTTCTTGGACCTAATCCCCCTGAGGATTGCTGAAAGATGACTGTATTTTAACAATTTAAATTTGTATCTTTTTCAAGTATTTAAATTTATGGTTAAAATTTCCATTTCTATTTAAACATTTGCAAATGGCTGTATAGTTTCCAAAATTATTTTATGAGGCACATGTGCAGAAAATTTAGATTCTCAACAGTTCCCTACTATGCCCAAAATGAAATTACTATGTAGGAGGGTATGTATCTTTAACTAAATTTTGCTAAATTCTAAATGGTTATCCTATTTTACACTCCCACAGTGGGGTATGCAAATTCTCTTACTTGCATATTTTATCAAACATTTTTATTGTCTGCTCTTACATTTTTACTGTTCAGAAAGGTGTTAAATTGATATCACTTTGTGGTGTTAAATTTGTACTTCCATGGTTCCTAGTAAGAGTGAATGTTTCACATGTTTATTAACCATTTCAGTTTCTTCTTTTGTGAACTGCCTGCTTGGATCTGTCCATTTTTCAGTTGATTAATCTACATGTTTGTATGAAGGGATCTAGGTTTTATAGCACATTGACTGGTCGCTTAACACCTTTAGGCTACTTTTACTTTTAAATCTCAACCTAATCCTTAATTAGCCAAAAATATTTTCCATAACAAAACATTCTTATTTTTTATTTCATCTCTCAAAATTCACAGATGATTTTCCTTTCTCTAAAGGCATTGGTTCATTTGGACACTTCTCACTGACTGTATGAGAACTACATATTTTTACATAGTTAGGTATAGTTAATTTAATATAAATGAGTGAAAATGTAAAAACACACGAACACAATTTGTTACTTTTTTTTTAAAAGTTTTTTGAGACAAAGTCTTGTTTTGTAGTTCAGGCTGATTCTGAACTCAACCTCAAACTCAGCAATCCTCCTGCCTCTGCCTCCTGCATGCTGGGATTACAGGTGTGAGACACCATGCCCGGCACTGTGCTACATGGTACTGATTGCTGGTGGGTGTGAGTCACCCTGCCCTGGCACTGTTGTATGTGGTTACCGGGGATCGAACCCGGGACCTTGCACTTGCAAGGCAGGTGCCAGAACCACTGAGCTAAATCCTTGGCCTGCAACTTGTTACTTTACTAAAAATGCAGGATCATGATGATGGTTTAATAAAATTTGATTTTTTTTTAGAATCAAATTTCTTGAAAGGAATTTCCTCTTAAAGTATGCTCGGATTATTTGAACTATAGCTTACTCCTGATTTCTGAGTGAACTGACCGGGGAAGTGTCATAAATTGAGCTATTGAAATACAGCTGGCTTAGGAAGGGGTGAAGGGAACAGCAATGTCAGAACGGCTCCACTTCTCCTACCGTTTTTTCCACTCTGATCATCAGATCTCTTTTCCTGACCTCTTCTTGATACTAACCTGAGCGAGGCTCAAAACTTTAAAGTAACTTCCCAATGCTAAAATTTCTTTTTGGCGATTAAGATTCAGTGTAAAAATCCGAGTGATCCAAATGAAAACTTCATTTCCGAAGCCAATGCAGGTGTTGATCCCCTGGGTCCTACCCTTAGGTCTGTAGAGCAGAGATGGGGGTGTCTGTTGTTCACACACCCTTCCCTTTTTTTTTTTCTAATTGTAAAAGATGGAGGATTAAAGGGAAAGGAAGGAAGACGTAAGGACAAGGGATAAAAGGCACTTACTTAACTAGTATCACTTGTTCTCGGTTATGGTGTGTTCTGGGTGCTGGCTGCTTTGTGCCTCTTGTTTTGGGTTCACTGGGCATGCACCTATCTGATGTGGGCTCTCTGCTTGTGATGTAACTTTTTCCAAGGCCCTCTCAGCTTTTGCTCCGAAGACTACTCCACAGACTTGCAGTTTTTTGAATCTGGAGGGCGATCCTGACAGGTTCCATTTTCAAGTCCTCTCAATCCTTGACATTCGTGTGGCATTTATTTTTCTTGCAAGGCTGGTTTCATGTATCTCTGCAATGCCAAATGTCAAGAGTTTGGGCCCCTCACCTCACACTGTTGTTCTTTCTCCTCACTGTTCTATGGAAGGTTGTTGTAGCCACTCTTCACCATAGTTCTCCAAAACAGTATTTCAGGGACCAGCAACATCATGCAAAACCTGGTGAGAAATGTAGAAACTGAAGCTCCAGTTCTGACCAGTGAAATGGATTCAGCCTTGCTGATCCAGAAACTCCAGGGGACTCACGGGAGCCCTCTCGAGTTCTCTTACCATCCCACTTTTGGCTGCACTCCACATTTCCGTGGCTGACTGTCAGCCAGCTGGGAAACTTTAGTGCAACAACCTGTGTATGAACTTTCTTCTAGGAGCCTCTGTCACTTCATCTGGAGGGAGGAGTAGCTTCTGTACTTTCTCCACTGGTAAAGTAGGCAAAATCCAAAATCGTTCCCGTTAAGTCCTTAAAGTCACTATTGTTCTGTCCTCTGTCCTCTCTGCCTAGAAGAGTGCGTGTGTAGAGAGTTGGCGGATCAAGAACCAATTGTGACACTTACTATGGCTCCAGGGAAGATGTCTGATGCAATTCATCCTCAGAGTGTGGAGGCAATAACAACTTCTTGTCCTAAGCTTGAAGATTTATTGTAAAATTCTATGATAACTGGAAAAGTTATGTTCTTGTTATGATAAGAAGTATGTTTTATGAGTATAACATGAAATGTGATCTAATTTTGGAATTATTTTCATATAAGAGTACTAAAGTTGATAATAATTGAGCAGTTCAAATATCATTTGTGAGTTATGTTTTTCAGACTAACTCTTCTAGCATTCAGAAATAAAAAGACCTTGATAAAATTAAAATAGAAAACATCTCAGGAACATCTGACAAAATAGAAAAATAAACCGAGCCCAAAGCTGTCTGTGCTGAGGAAAACGCCTGTCAGGCACACCTGGGGAGCATCTCTGTTGAATTAAAGGTACAGAAGTGAAATGATTTCCCAAGGAGAGAAGTGTAATAGGAAATCTCCCTCACATTAAGCTCAAACCTCAAAGAGCTGAGATAGCCCTGGGGCAAAAGTCTAGAATTCAACTCACTTCCCTTAGCCTCAACTATACCATTTCTGTTTCTACCCTTAGGTATCTTCATATGATATTGCTTTGAACTGATAGGAAAAGAGAAAAGGTGAAAGCTTTCCAGGGAAGTGGGAGGCATAGACTGCTTTAACACATTTGTAGCCTTGGTCTGTAAAGCAGGTTTAGGGCCTCACGTGTGACTGGTTGGTTGATACTGGTACAGTGTGAATTGGTAATCCTCCTGGGCCCTTGAGCTATTCATGGGGATCCTCTTTGGAGAAAGTATTATGTTTAATCTTCGAGGAGTTCTCATTAATATTTTTTTCAAGGACAATAAATAAATACATAAAATAAAAACATGAAGAAAATACTAGTGAAGGAAATAAATTTCAAGTTAGTTGTCAGATTTTTGAAACTATAAAGTGAAAATAATATACTGACAGGTAAAACATAAAACTTTCAAACATTTCTTAGGTTTTTAATGCCACATACTGTAAATATGTATTTCTACATGTCAAGAATTTTTAAAATCTTGTGGCTACAAGGTATTTTCATAGGTGCTATATGTTTAAAGATAATTTCATAGCAAATATTGGAGTTTTTGTTTTATGTTGTGTTGTTTTATTGCTGCAGACTTTTCAAAGCTTTTTAGGGAAGTATATTTTACATTCAGTAATGTGCATACATCTAATGGTCAGCTCAATTTTATATATGTGCATTCCCATAAAATTGCTACTGCCTACATTGTTGAAGATTTTTAGCACTTCAATAAGTCATTCACCCCTCCTCAACTCAATACTTGCCAAAGGTTACCAATATTCTGCTACATTACAATAGGTTCATTTTGCTTATTTATTTTGAGCTTTACACAAATGAAGTCATATAACATGAACATTTCATATCTAGCTTCTATTGAATGAAGTTGCATTTATGAGGTTCACTCATGTCTCTGTGTGTAGCACTGGCCTTTTTCAATATTTATTTGCATGGAAATACCATAATTGACCCATTTTGCTGTTGATAGATGACAAGGTTGTTTCTGAGGACTATTATGTATAATGCTCCTGTAACCATTCTTATGTTTTTTTTTTTTTTTTTTTTTTTGTAAATACAAGCAGTCAGTTCTTATGGGAGTATATCTAGGATTGGAATTGCTATTGTATAGAGCATGTTTATTTTACAAATCCCATCAGACAGGCCAATTTGTATTCCCACCCAGAGATGCACTATTATCTTCTAAAGACCTATTAGTTTTCGTTATTGAGGCATCTTATTTCATTGCCAAGTTGCTGTTAAAACATTTCTTTAAAATCTTTGAATGATAAATCATTAGAAAAAGAGATGCTTTTGTGGTGACTTTTGCCTTCCTGGGTTTTTTATCTGCCCGGGTAGAAAGGAAGTCAGGAAAGAGTTCTAATAACACCGTTCAAATCCGTGAATATGGCCTCTGGGACCAGTTTCTCTGTGACCATTTCAGTCATACAAGTGCTAAAGGGTTTCCATGGGAATGGTGCAAAAACACATGGAGTAGGAAGAGTTAGATGAAAAAATAACTTTACCTCCACTTGCAATGGGGCTAGATCACACCAAGTTAGTGCCCAGGGTGTGTGCTCCCAACCCTTGATCCTCATTTTGGTCCTTACAATATAGTCCTCCATGCCTATCTCATTCTTTGTTGGGTGGGTCTGATTTAACAGATGGTTACATTCTTGTTAAAGTCTTTGTTATAAGTAGAGTAAACTTGTTTAAACTGAGTGTCTGGTCTCTCAGGTTAGACTGTTATTTGCATAGATGAGGAGTAAGCATAAACTGGTGGCTATCATCTTCCAAGGGTCAGGAAGCAGTCTAAAGGGCATGAACAATTTACATTTCTTTTCTCATTTTAAATGCACTGTAGCTGAAGTGAACAGTGCAGACAATGCCCCTTTTTATATTTTAATTAAGTTCACTGCTCTTTGCACTTTGCAGCAGCTGGAGTATTCTGATTCACAGTGGATCTTTACAAACGGGGACCAAGCTTACAGTAAGCACATATTTCCTTCCTTTGTCTCAAAGCATTTTTTAATTTTACTATTAAACATATTCTAATATACTTGTTTTTCTCTAACACAAGCTAGTAAATTTTTTGTTGTTGTTTAATTTTGTTCAACTTGGGTTTCAAAAACCAGCAACCAAGGGAATTCTGCCTAAACAGATCTTGTGGCAAAGGAATATTTCAAAGGCTCTCCTAGTCTACTTCTAATATCTTAAAATTAAGATTTAAAAAAGTGAACATTTTACTTTCCAGCCATATTGTCTGGCATATTATACTCTTCTACTTACTAACTATGATGCAAACTGTGTGCATCACGTGCTGCCCCATGTTAAGGGGACACAGAATTGCTGGGAACGTTTGCTCAGGACTGTAGCTACTGACAGATGGGACTTTCTACATCTGCATGACTTTTAGATGGAAGCCACAGATAATGCTCACTTTAAATACATTAAATACATTTCTTTCTTTCTTTCTTTCTTTCTTTCTTTCTTTCTTTCTTTCTTTCTTTCTTTCTTTCTTTTTTTCTTTCTTTCTTTCTTTTTTTTTTTATCATTAGGTTCTTATGACCGAAACATTAAAGAATTATCCTGCTGGAGAAAATCATGTTAAAAGCAATTTTTTGACAGAATGTGACATAGTTAATCTTTAGATGTCTTATTTTTCTCATTGCTAAGATAAAATATCCAACACTGAAAGTTAAAGGGGTAATGGTTTATTTGGCTCATAGTTTAAAGAGGTTTCAATCCATAGTTGACTGGTTCCAAGGGGGCTAGTGCCACAGAAGATAAATACTCCATGGCAGGCAAGCCCAAGGGCACATTATCCCTCCTTCTGTCTTTTATATTTTATGTAGACTACCTGTCCTAGAGCAGGTGTAGCATCCTCACCGTTAGTCCTAGGCAGAACTATGCCAGAGTAGCCAGCGGAATGAGTTAGTAATCAAGCTTCTTGATCCCAGAAGCACACACTGTAGATCCAACCCTCTGAAAAGCCCCTCTTATGATAAGATGAGGCTTTGGGGGACATCAGACAAAAGCTATCAGAGACATTATAGATACCCACGGGAAAGTAGGTAAGGAATACATACTCCAGGTGGGGAACAGGAGATACTTAGGTGTAGAAGAAAAGGAGAGGATAGAGCAAGGAGGGGCATGAACTTTCTTAGTGTGAATAGTGTACAGGGAGTCAAAGCTCTGATTTTCCTTCTGATCTTTTTAAACTCCTGTCTCTTTTTTCCTTCATGATTCAGTCTTTCATTTTTTTTTTTTCTGGGACGTTTTCAATGATTGGAATTATCGTACACCTGGTTTTTAGTGCAATAAATTTCTGCTCTAATTGGCAGTGTTTTGTATTTTCCTCCTCAGGTATCTGAGATAGCACAGTGAAATCACCTCATCCTTATTTCACTCCAGTTACCATTCTTTCACCTCAGACAATTTTGTATAGAGATCTTCTACCCTTTATAGGTCACTGCTTGCTTTCTGATAACCAGTTTTTCTTTTCTGTTTTTTTGATTAATGAATATTAGCTATACAGAATAGTGAGTTTTATTTTGGCCTATTTGTACATGTATACAGTATAACATGTTTTGATCACTTATCATTCCCCCCCACTCTCTGCCCTTCTCTCCTCCTCCTCCCTTTTCTCTTCCTCTTCTCTGATGGTTTCCCTTTCCCTTCCGCTTTCACGTTGTCTTTGTTTTAAGCCCTAGATTCCACATATGAGAGAAAGTGTGTAACAGTTGCTTTTAGGATCTGGCTTATTTTGATCAACATGATGGTGTCCAGTGGTGCCTCTTTTTTTTTTTTTTTTTTTTTTTTGCAAATGACTTGATTAATCCCACTTCATAGATGATTAATACTCCATGTATGATTAAAAACCACAGTGAATGTTGAAATTTCTTACATTTTTTACAGTAAAAAACACATTGCCAATGACCCGCCAACTACTCCCCTTCGCTTAAAATACACTTAATCCTATAATTTTCGCCACTTTCTGGAGCAGTTCCAGAAGTCCTCTTCCCTGTCCATAATTGTGCTGTTCTGGCTACCTTGAGATCTTGAATCAATGTCAGATGTTCAATGGTCAGGGGTAATTTTGACTTTGGGAAGAGCAGAAGTCAAAGGGTAGCAGACCCAGTGAATAAGGAGGATGGGGACCAATGATAAGCTTTTTACAGAGTTTGCTTTTCCATTACATGGGAATGAGCAGTCAGTGTATTTTTGACAATACCTTATAGATCTAATCCTGCAAAAAGACTTCCAGAACTGCTTCAGAAAGTGGCAAGAATGATGGGATATGATTTTCAAAACGAAGGGGAAATTATTATATCTTTTATTGTGATAATTTCTAAAAACTAAGAATTCACCACATTGTGTAATTACATGTTGTACTTTGAAATCAGGTACTATGTTATCTCTAGCGTTCTCTTTTTGTTCAGGACTGCTTTGAATATTCCGGGTCTTTTGTGTTTCTGTTTGAATTTTAGGACATTTTTTCCTACTTCTTAGAAAAGGTTATTTGTATTATGATGAAGATTGCATTGAATCTGTAGGTTACTTTGGGAATGTGCACATTTTAACAATGTTAATTCTGTTGATCCAAGATTATATAGAAGGTCTTTCCATCCTGACTGTCTTTGGCAATTTTTTGCATCTTCTGAAATTTCCATTATGTCTTTCACTGCCTTGGTTACATTTATCCCTAGGTATTTTTAGATAATTATTGTAAACGGAATTGTTTTCCTGAATTCTGTTATTGATTTTTGTATGATGATTGTGTGTCAAATACAGAAGACTTCTGGTGCAGTTCTCTTGGGCCTTTGGTATGGGATCCTACTATCTACAAATAAGGATAATTTGAGTATATCCTTTCTAATTTGTAGCTCTTTTATTTCTTCCTCTTGCTTAATGCTCTGAGGAAAATTTCAAGTACCATACCAAATGAGAGTAGTGATGGTGCTTACCTTTGTCTTCTTTCTTTCTATTTTAGTTGACTTTATTGGTACATTTTATACATGTATTAAGAATTTGTACCTGTATATGACATATCTTAATTCTCATTTTTTCCCCTTTCTCCTGCCCTCCCTAAAACCCCAGTCCCCTATATATATAAGCTTTTTTTTTTTTTAACCCTCACATTTTTTTCTTTTTCTTCTTTATTTTCCCCTACCTATCCTCTCCCTTTTGCAGGTTTTCTTCCTCTTCTTTCTGATTTTAGAACACCGCCTCCCACATTCAGTATGATGTTAGCTATGGATTTGTTGTGTACTTTATTGAGGTAAAATACATCTCTACTTGTGTCTTTGGGGCTTTTTAATCATGAAAATATATTGGATTTGTTGAAGGCATTTTTTTACATCTATTGGGATCATAATTTTAGTTCTTAATTCTACTTATGTACTACATTATACTTATCCATTTGTATAAATTAAACCTGTGTAAGATGTATACATCTTCTGCATAAGTTGAGGCATGGATTCTTGCATCCTTGAAATCAAAGCACTTTGATCATATATGATCTTCTAAAAGTTTTGGATTCTATTTTCTAGAATTATATTGAGGAAATGAAAGGAGAAAAGAAAAAGATCAAGATGTGGTATGAATGTGTACTAATTACTTAGAGTGAAAAGATTAGCACAAACTTGGGCTGGGGATTTAGCTCAGTGGTTCCAGCACCTGTCTTGCAAGCGCAAGGACCCGGGTTCGATCCGCAGTAACCACATACCATACTGGGTGTGAAGACTCATGCTCAGCAGCAACCAGTACCACATACCACAGTGCCAGGGGTGTGGCTCACGCCTGTAATCCCAGCACTCAGGAGGCAGAGGCAGGAGGATTGCTGTGATGTGAGTCTGAGGCTGAGCTCAGGGCCAGCCTGAACCACAAAAAAAAAAAAAGATTATCACAAACTCATACTAATAAAAAGGAAACAAAAATTATATTGAGGGTTTTTGTAGATTTATTTATCAGAGAAACTGATTTTAGTTTTTTGTTGTATATATTTCTCTGGTTTTGATATCAGAATGATGTGAGCTTCCTACAATAAATTTAATTTTTTCTTCCTTTTTATTTCATGTGACATGTTAAGGAGCATTGTGTTATATTTGTTATTAAAGGTCTGATAAAATGTAGCAGTGAATCCATCTGGTCCTGGCATATTTTGGGGGGAGACTTTTTAATATGTGTCAATCTCATTGCTGAATATTGACCTTTTTATATCATTCTGATTTAATTCTGGTGGGTTATATGTTTCTATAAATTTATTCATTTATTCTACATGCTTCAGTTTATTGGATTATAAGTTGAAAGTAGTCCCTAATTATCTTCTGGATTTCAGTGGTATTTTGTAATGTCTCTTTTTTATTTCTAATTTTAAATCCCCTAAGTTTCACTTGGTTAGTTTGGCTAAGAGTTTATTGGTCTTGTTTACCTGCTCAAGAATCAAATTCTGTTTCATTGTCTCTGCATTATTCTTTTGTCCTATTTCATTAATTTCATCTCTGGTCTTTATGATTTTTTCTTTCTATTGGATTTGGGTTTGATTGTTGTTGTTTTTTAACACCTTGGATGAATAATTATTTATTTGAAATCACTCACCTTTTTAATATAAACATTAATTGCTATAAACCTCCTTCAGAATCATTTTCACTCTAGCCCATAGATTCTGGTATAATTTTATTTTTATTTCAGTCTAGAAAGTTTTAAATTTCTCATTTAATTTCTTCAATGACCCATTGTTTGTTCCAAAGTAAATCGTTCAACTTGTTCCAAGGTGAATTGTTCAACTATATATGTTTACACAGTTTCTGTTGATTTTTAGTTTCACTCATTATAATCTAGTAAGCAAGTATTTTTAATGTTGTTATATTTATTAAGATTAATTTGCTTTATGGCTAAAAATTATGTGCATATTGGAAAAAGTTTCATGACCTACTGAAAAGAACATATATTCTGTTGTTGGTTGGAATATTCTATATGATATCTGTTTAGTCTATTTGATATATAATGCTTCTTTATTGATTTTTTTTGTCTCAGTGATCCACATATTTGGAGGAGTACTAAAATCACCTACTAATATTGTGTTGTAGTGTACCTATCCCCTTCTGTCATGTAGCATTTGTTTTGTAAATTTCAACCCACAATTATTTGGAGTATATACATTTACAGTTATTGTTTCTTTTTGGTAGATTGTTCCTTTTTACCAAGATGTATTTTCTGTAGTGGTCTCCTCTGCCCAATATTAGTAGGCTGTAGTGGCACAAGCTTCTTGCCCCTCTATACTTTGGCTATGTACCTTGAGTGAAGCTTTATGTGACTCAGATGGGCACATCAGGTAGCAAAGTTAGGCAGCATTCCTAATGGCTGCTACTGAGACTTAAGTCCTAGTCCATAAAATAGCAGAGCTTGGCTGAACTCACTTCCACTCAAGGTCAACTAACTGAATTCTTCCTCTCTGAATTAACCAATTGTTCTCTGCTGGAAAAGATGTGCTAGTGCCCTCATTCTACAGTCTTACTTATGATACTTGCTATCAGCAGGTGTCCCGAGGCCTGCCCAGCTTACTTCCTCCCATGTATGTAATAAACACTGGCTGTTCTTGGTGTCTTTGTTGCCCAGAGCAATTTAGATCAACCCAAGACCCAGTTTCTCTCAAGTTCCTGTCTCTTTGTATTTCCTTTTCTCATATTGTAGACATCGTCCTAGATCCCAGGAGGTCGATACCTGGCTGGGGTTTTCAATAGCACCTCTTATACTTCATTTTTGTTCTGAATAATCTTTCCACTTTCCTATAAATGTATTTTGCAATGAGGTCTATTCCTTTTTTTTTTTTTTTTGAGACAAGATCTCACTTTGTAGTTCAGGTTGGCCCTGAGCTCACTGTGTAGCCCAGGCAAGCCTGGAACTCATGGTAATGCTCCTCCCTCTGCATCCTGAGGGCTGGGATTACAGGCGTGAGCCACCACACCAGGCATTGTGGAATGTGGCACCGATGGCTGGTGGGCATGAGTCTCCTTGCCTGGCATTGTTGTATGTGGTTACTGTGGATCAAGCCAGGGCCCTCATACTTGCAAGGCAGGCGCTGAAAACACTGAGCTAAATTCCTGGCCTAAGGTCTATTTTTCAAATCAATAAATAGTTGGGCCTTGTGTTATTTTTTAATCAAATCAACCCACCCATTATATTACATTTGACTTATAATTTGGGCATTGCTTGCATTGTTTCTTTAGCTATTCTTGCGGCATGGGGTTCATGTACCCTTCCAGACTAGCATTCCACACGTCTTCTGAGGCTGGTCTTCAGACAGTGTGGACAAGTTCTTGGGTTTCTGGCTTCAGGTTGTGGAAAACTGGCAGGAGATGGGAAGGAGGGGCGAGAGAAGCAAGAGAAGATCATTCACTTCCTCTTCCCTTCCTGTGAACTTACCTGACCCAGGTAACTTCCAAGCATCTGTAGCATCTTCCTCCCATGTTCTATTTTGTAGTTTTAAAAAATTTGTGTGTTGTTTAGGTTTCTTTTACTTCTTTCTTGGTTCCTATAACCCTTTTTTACTTTTTCTGAATAGGAGACTTTCTCCTCTGTTGCACTTCTTTCAGTTGTAAAGTCACGTGGGAGTTACTTGGATCTGTCTCTTCTACCCCATCTCTGTTAACTCATTTCTGTCCTACAATAGGGAGAGGTTTGGATCTGGCTTCAATCTGATAAGGTTGGACTCAACACTGAACAAATATTGCTAACTGTGTTTGTATAACAGGGGAATTATAAATGGAAAACATTGTATGGGATGAATTTCCCCACCCCAGCATTCAGTGGCTGTGCCCCTAAATAACGGCATTTTCCCCATTCTCTTCCTTTCACTCCCGGATGTTATCACTCTACTTCCTCAGACTGGGACAGTCTTGGTGAGGTCATTTCAGTTTCTTCTGCTCATATGTAGAGTGAAGAAAGTGAGTTGGTTTTTAAAGCCGCTTTTAAGATGCTCTAGCTGGCACTGGTTGTCAACTGTGGCGTTGTCTTTTAACCTTCTGAGCAGTCAGAGGTTTATTTACAGAGCTGCAGGGAATCTGTAGAGGAAAGTACAAGCACCTAAGGCTGGCACCTAAGGAACCATCACCACTGACCCACGATAGAGCACGGGAAGGAAGAGTTACAGACGTTTGAAGGAAGAGAACTGTGAAGCAGCTGTCTGGGTCAGGTGAGCTCACAAGAGGGAAGAGGGGAGTGAATGATCTGCCACAGCCTTCCTCCTCGCCCTGCCCATCCGCCTGGCCTTCCCAGTCTGAGGCCCGAGGGCCCAGAGGCTTGATGACCTAGTCTAAAGGACAGCCTCAGAAGAAATGCAGAAGACGTCTGTGGAAAATAAATTCTACAGATTGAACATTGACACCAGGTTTTCTTATTACTCAGAATTTGTATTTTAAACTTCTTGAAAGAGATAAATTTTTAAAAATTACATAGTAGCTTTCTGAATTTATAATATTACATTCAGCACTAAACAATTATGTGATCTTTTAAAAATATTAGGTGGTATAATTTTTTCCTCAAAAGTAACTACAATGTGGCTTTTGTACCACAGGAGCTTCAAGAACCTTACTATTTCCACAATAAGAGAAGAAGTGCAATTTCTCCCTGTTTTCGTCTAGGGTAGCTTGATTTACTCATAACTCTTTATGAACAATTTCTAAGCTATGAGCTTATTGTATTGCATAGGGTTTATTTATAATTAATTATAAAAAGTCACTACACTTTTTTTGTGATATGGATCAACAAGAATGCCTCCTGGAAAGGTTATATCCGTTCATAGTCCACCAACAATTTTCAGTGTGTGTGGTACTAGGGACTGAATCCAGAGTCTCGTACATAGAGTCAAAAGCTTTGTCACAGATCTCTATCAACAGGCCTCATCGACAGTTTTTGCAAGTACCAGTTTTCTTTCTTCTTTACCAGTGTTCAGTTCTTGTCATTTATACAATATCAATTTTATGGTTTTAGAGGTTTCTTTTTTATTATTATTTCTATTGGCATCTTAGAAAACAATTTCTTTTTATGGTTTTTGTCAATTTTAATTTTTTTTGTCAATTGACTATTCATAGTTTTTTATTTTTTTACCATTTTCTATATCTAATTGAGTTGTAAAAGCTCTTTGTAGTCTTCATCTATTTTATTTCTGTTTTTTCTAAAACTTTCAAGCCTTTTATTTATTGTTCTGCAAAATCAGGGGTCACACTCAAGACTTTGCACTTGCCAGGCAGGTGACGGCACCACTGAGCTACATCTGCAGCACCTGTTGTATTATGTTTTTGTATTGTAGGACAGAAGTAATGAAATTCTGTCAATTAATTTTCTTCTATGACTTCTGGCTTTTGTATCAATTTCAGAAAAAACTTATTCTAGTCTATAGTTATTAAAATCATATTTTTATTTCACTTCACATTTATTACAAATTTTAACCAAACTAGAATTTAATTTGTGAAATTTAATTTTTGCCCTACCAAGGCCATTTGGCTACTCTAGATTATTTAGTGAATGATCACTGTGTGGTTAGGTCAGTTCTGCTAATGTTGATTCTGTTTCTGGGGTTCTGCTATTGTTGATTAAGGCTGCTTCTGTAGCCTTTTGTTTTGTTTTGTTTTGCCAGTAATTATCCCTATTATTTACCCTACTACTGTTTATGCCAAATATAAAATGTGACTATCTAATAAATAAAATATATAACCCTCTAACTTTCTTTCCTAATTTTTATTATAGTCTGTGCAGATTATATTTAAAATAATTTTTATTATATTCTAAAATAGTCTTGTTGGGGTTTTGATTGAGATAACGTATAATTTGTAGTCTGTTTTAGAGAGAACTGACATCTTAACAACATGAAATCTTTCCACTAGAAATCATGTCAGTCTTTTCACTTGTTCAATGCTTATTTTAAATTTCTTTGTAGGGTTTTATAATTTTATTAATTCTTTTTTAGTGTTATATTTGTTGTTTACTGTTGCTACAAATGTGTTTCTAATTTGTCATCACTGGTTAGTGAAACAGCAATTTCATTCTTGTATATTTATATTGAAACTACCTATTTGATTTTCTTAATAGTTCCAAAATTTTTTCAGTTTTTTCCCCTGGTGTCCACAGGAAATTAAAAACTGTAAAAAAGCCTTTACATCTTTTTTTTTTAAGTTAAAAGAGTAAAATACTTTACCTAGAAAAGAGTCCTATAAACATTTTTTAAAAATATAAAAAATAATTTGAAAATTATATTTACTGGAAATGATGATAATTTTGCATCCTTCTTCCAATATGTATACTTTGTTTCATTTTTAAAATTAATTTCTTTTGGTTAAATATTCAGAACAATGTAATTGATATTATCTAAAAATATATATTTCTAACTTTGATGAGAGTATTTCTACCATTTCTTCACTAAACACATAAAGCTGTGCAATATGTATTTTAAATACTATTTAGGCAGTCTTGCTCAAACATATTCCATGGGTTTTTTTGCTTTTTAAAAATGAGAATAGACTTGGAATTAAAGAAATATTTTTGGGCATGTTGGCGTATGCTTATAATCCTAGCACTTGGAGGTTGAGGCAGGAAAATTGCCATGAGTTCGAGGCCAGTATGAGCTACAAGAGTGAGTTCAAGGCCAGTGTGACCCTGTCTCAAAGAAAAGAAGGAAAGGGCCGGGGATTTAGCTCAGTGCTTACAGCGCCTGTCTTGCAAGAGCAAGGACCCGGGTTCGATCCCTGGTTAACCACATACAATACTGGAAGTGGAGACTCACCCCAGCAGCAACCAGTACCACACACCACAGTGCCGGGCGTGGTGGCTCACACCTGTAATCCCAGCACTCAGGAGGCAGAGGCAGGAGGATTGCTGTGATGTGAGTTTGAGGCTGAGCTCAGGGCCAGCCTGAACTACAAAGCGAGACCCTGTCTCAAAAAAAAAAAAAAAAAAGAAAGACAGACAGACATAAATGTTAGTTGGGGCAGCTATGAGTGTGTATTATAGTTAATGTACTTACTAATATACAATTATTTTGAAATCTAGAATGACACCTATTCATCATAATCTAATATTCTATCAGTGTTTCATGAAATTCTACTTTCTAATATTTTATGTAGGATTTTGTTGAGTTAATATTCATAAGTGAACTTTGTCAGTAGGTTTGCTTTTTTGTCAGTACATATCCACACCACACACTGATTACATTGTGTAGGGGAGTTGGTAAATATGCATGACACATCTCAATTGTGTTTTCATCCAGGAACTTTTTTTTTAAAAAAGATTTGACAGTAGTGTCATGGTTTCTAACATATATTTGGGATGTATATTTTATTTATAAACTCTTCCAAGGCTTAGTAAAGAAGTTTGTCAGTGTAAGTCCGATGTATGTCTGGGGTCGTAGAAGGAAACGAGGCACTCAGGGATGAGATCCAGCAGGGAGAACAGCCTCAGAGGACTGAACCACCGAGCTGTCTTCCAACAGCTCTTTTATTATCGAGCAAATACAAAGTAGCAATGCATAGGGGTAAAAACAGAAGAGGTGGGCTGGAGCATTTCCTGGGACAGGCCTTGAAGTTCTTCCTGATTGTATCCCAGTGTTTGTTTACCAATCTGTTTGCAAGATTCAGTAACTCAAAACTTAGCAAGGTGTCTGGGGAACATCCTGTGAACTGGTGATAAGGAAACTCAGGAGTTCTGCATAACTGGTAAACAGCTACCTTTTCCCCTACATATCCCCCTTTTGTTTTTACACTAGAATATTATGTATAAGTATAGCAAAGTTAACCTGTTATTTATAAGATTAAAGGGATGTAGCAAGACATTAGAGAACAGACAATTTCTCTCTAATTGACTTCCCAAAGTCATAACATCTTGTCTCAATTTAGTTAGGTTATTAACAGTTTCAGTACTTAATTTAGTTTAATATGTCTATAGTTGTTCACAATGTTGGTACCATTGTCCTATAAAGTCAGCATTCTAGATGAATTGATGTATAGCAAGTCTAGTAGTAGCAGCAGTGATGGTGACAGCAGCAGTAACTCTAAACAGTCTCTTAGTTCTTTTTAACAGCTCAATTAGTATGATAAACACCTGTATGGAACTTGTCGATGGAGGTTACAAGTTGGCTTACTGCTCTCCCCTTCTTTAAACAATTTATAGATGTAAGATGACTGTGCCTGTCTTAGGCGAGAGGTGCCAAGATGACTCTTTACCCATCATCAAGCCATGAGTATTCATGCACCCATGTTCTGTCTTAGGTTGGTAATCTCTTGCATCTCTCTTACCCGTCATTGACTACCAGCCTCTGTAGAAGAATCACACCATAGGTGCTGAAGGGGGAGCTCGCAACCGTAACTCATGAACCTCGCAGGCTACCTTATTAAAGAGCTCAATGCTGATTTTATGAGCACAGGAAAGTTTTGGTGACATTTTTAGAAAGACCATCCACACGATGCATATTTCGGACTTGTTTGAGACAGGGCCACTGTGGCTGTAGTTGCAGTGGCTATAAGGAAAAGGAGCGCTAGGACCCTTGTATCAATTCGTGATAATGAGGCCCACTGTCCTCTGCTGAACCATAACTGAGGGGATGGGTGTTAATGACAGTTTGTACAGTTCACATTAAAATCTTGTCCCGGATTCTAGGTATCCCAAATGTCTTTCATCAGCAACATGTGTGGCAGGTTAACACATGCCAAAACAGGTCTTTTACGTTTTCCCAAGTTCTACTTTTCCAAAAGATCAGGTCTCTAAACCACCAAGTCCATTTCTTCAATAGGTATACTGGTAACCACAGCTGGTTCTTTGTTCTATGAATATATAAACTTTCAAAAGTTAAGTCGAGAGTCATACTTGCATTCATTCAGATATATATGTTGCATGATGTACAAGAGTAGAATTTTCAATATTCTAATGAATAGAGGCTTTAGCAATAGCAATAAGTACAGCAAAGGTACACATATCTGAAAGCTATGTTTTTTATTTTTACTGAGCCATTAAACATGTGGCGATGACACTTGAGCTAATTTTCCCCGAAAAGGTTCCAGTCAATGATGTTTCCATAGGAAATATTAAGAATAATTCAAGGATTAACGCTCAAGCATTGTCACAAAGAAGTCAATCTGTTTCATGTGAGGCATGTTACATATAACATGGTAAAAGATTTAGAATATTTAAGATATCTGTCTGATTGTAATACTTTCCCTCAAACCCATGAGTATAAAACAGAAACAGTTTAAAAGAATGAAAACAGAAAATAGCACTAGAAGAAATCATAAACAACCATACTTCTGATTTTACCTGTAAACAACGCTGATCTTTACACCAAAGCAAAATAAGAATGTCACCACTTTTACTGTATAATTTTTCATCTGTCTTCTTCTTCCTCTAGTTTAAGAGTCTCATGTTTTAGGTTCCAGGGAGCCAACTAGTCTCATTTACTGTTACAGTTACATTTGAGTCTCCCTTTATGACTATGACTCCTCTATTAATAGGATTAGAAATATTACAAGTTCAATAAGTATAGGTTTGTCCACTTACCTGGCAAGTAACCACCACCATCATTACCAAAATTAGAGTTATATTACCAGTTTTCCTGTCAGTTTGACCATTGACTCAGCTTCTCTGGTGAGTTTTTTTTAGCTGTCTCCATGTTGGAAGATAGACTGTTTTCTTCAGTGGTGTTTCGCAGTTTCTTTGGCCCCGACACATGTAGGTCAGTGTCTAGCCAAGTTCACTTACTCTTGTTTGGCCTTGAGATTTTTCGCTGAGACCCATAATTTTTCATTGTCTGTTGAAATATAAGCATATCCTCGCCCCCACCGGAGAACAGTTCCTGGTTTCCACTCATTTGTCAGGACATCTTTATAATAAATAGGCTGCTGTAACTCTTGAACCTTTTGTACACTCCAATGCCTATCACCAGCTGACAAGCCATGTATATCAAGATTTAAAAAATTTAAAGTTAAAAGTACATTATGAAGTCTTTGTCTAGGACTCCTCATATCCCCCTTTTGTTTTAATAACATTTCTCGCAAAGTACGGTTCACTCGTTCAACAATTGCTTGTCCAGTAGGATTATGAGGAATACCAGTGATATGTTCAATATTTTGTTGTTTCAAAAATGATTGAAGTTTAACAGAGGCATAAGAAGGAGCGTTGTCAGTTTTTAACCGACATGGTTTCCCCATAACGGCCATAGTTTCTATAAGATGGGAAATAACAGCATCTGCACGCTCAGAACTTAAAGCTGATGCCCACTGAAAGCCTGAGTATGTGTCAATGGTATGATGTACATACTTCAATTTTCCAAATTTTTGAATATGAACAACATCTACTTGCCACAGATCATTATTTTTTAGTCCACGAGGATTAACACCATCATCAAAAGTTTGAGCAGAATAAAAAGAACAGGAAGGACATGTTCTAACAATATGTTTAGCCTGTTGCCATGTAAGAGCAAAACGATATTTAAGGCTCTTACTGTTAACATGATGTGTCTGGTGAAACTGTGTAGCGGCAGCAACATTGCCAATGAGGAGTCTATCAATAGCATCATTGGCAGCCACCAATGGTCTAGGCAGCTGAGAATGTGTACGAATGTGAGTAATATACAAGGGAAATGATCTTTGATGAATCAATTGTTGTAACTGAAGAAATAGTGTATTTAATTTAGAACCATCATCAGGAATAAAAGCAGTTTCAATAGACTGTACAACCCCTTCAGCATATTGAGAATCTGTAATGATGTTTAGAGGAATAGAGAAATCTACTAAAACCATGAGAATAGCATATAACTCAGCCTTTTGAACTGAATGATAAGGACTTTGAACCACTTTATGTAACTCATCAGAAAGATATCCAGCCATTCCTAGCTTATTAGCATCTGTAAAGAAAGTTCTTGCTCCTGAGAGTGGCCTATGTTTGACAATTGTTGGGAGAATCCATGAGGTTCGCTTTAAAACCTGGAATATTTTCCCTTTAGGATAGGAATTGTGTACTTGTCCTACAAAATCAGAAAGAGCCATTTGCCAATTTTCATTAAGGGCATATAGCTGAAAGATTTCTTTAGTTGTATAAGGAACAACAATAGAAGTAGGATCATATCTAGACAGCTGTCGAACCCGCAACCGACCTTTGATAATCATTTCACAGATTTTTTCTCCATAAGTTTTTAATCTTTTGTTTGCCTTATTTGGTAAAAATTGCCACTCTAAAATATTTTCTTTCTTTTGCATAATTACACCCGTAGGTGAGTGAGGAGATGGGAAGATAACAAAGTTAATTGAACAGGTTAGTTCTAATCGTCCTAGACAGGCATTGGCAATTCATTCTTCTACTAGATGGAGTTCAGCTTCTGCAGCTGGAGTAAGTTGTCGGGGACTATCTAACTGAGGATTACCTTGTAAAATTTGAAATAAATTAGTAAGATCTGCATTGGTTAGGCCTAGCGTAGGCCGCAACCAATTTATATCACCTAGAAGCTTCTGAAAATCATTAAGAGCTTTTAAGGTATCTTTTCGAATCTGAATTTTCTGT
>PVIR01008324.1:0-57015 GCA_004026965.1 Petromus typicus
ACTTCCCTTACTGTGACAAAGGAGTTTAGACTAATTGTTTCCAAGCACTTTCCAAGCCTAATAGTCTAAGCTATTAGGGAAGGAAGATATCCAAATGGTAACTGCATGAGACAGAGTCCACCCTGGATTACCTTGCCAAGCACAAGGGAGAGAATAGTGACCAGCCATCCCTATAATCAGCACCTTGAATTCTACCCCCAACCACAGTTGCCCAGCCTCTGGCCCCCATCCTGAGATCTGTGCTTTCTCCTCCTTCAGATCACAGCTAAATCCAAAACTGAACCTCAGAGTACCCACAACATATTGGATCAGCACTGTCCTATGACTTAAGACAAGAAGGCTATGGTGCAGGGAAGTCAAGTTCTTTAATAAACGCCAAATTCAGAAATCTCAAAGAAAATCTTTCCTCAAGAACTTCACATTCAACTCTTCCCAGTGTTCCTTTGTCTTCATCAGATGGGCCCTACTTCTATTGCTTCCAAACAATAGTTCTCAATCAAGGCCAACACTTCCCCCCAGGGACATCTGGCGTGGTCTGGAGACATTTTTGTTTATAAGAATTGGAATGGAGGGGGTGCGGCAAGCATCTGGTAGGTAGAAGCCAAAGATGCCACAGTGTGCAGAACAGCTCCCACAACAAAGAATTATCTGGCCCAAAATGTCATCACTGCCAAGTTTGCGAAATCCTGCTCTGAAGCATACCAAACGCTCACCTGGTCTTTCAAGTTTCATCATCAGGTAGCTTTGTCAAACTCCCTAATGGCTAAGCTAAGGATGAATCAATCATAGGTCACGTAATTCCTCCCCATCTGACATTTAGACCACAAGAAAGAAGCGCTACCTCCTCGGCAGATACCAGCTTAGTTTCTTAATGTCAAGGATAGTTACCCTGAGTCACATTTCCAGCGAATGGGAGCATCTTCCTGTTGAGTTGCTGAGATTTCAGATGTTGAGGGAGGACTCTGAACCAGCTCCAGAACGGATCATCCATCATTCATTCGTTAGCATCCACATAAAGCAGTTTGGTTTTCTCTTGCCTTTTCACAGATATCCTTTAAACCTAGCAACTCGCCTGTGTTTCACATGCATACTGTAATTACACCTGTGCTAGGAATGCTGGGGCTTATTAAAAACAGACAAACTCAAGGCCCCATATCTGTAGAGGACACAGATATCCAACAGATGAGGACAGCACAGAGCAGCAAGTGCCTCCATAGGGAAGGCACACTGAGGAAGTACTAATTCAAGTTATGTGTCACACAAGGTTCCCAAGGGCAAGTGAACTCTGAGCTGAGGTTAAAAAGAGTTATTTAGGCCAAAGCTAGAGTGGTGGAGAAGCAGTCTTGGCTGGAAAAAAACATATCCAAATGACAAGAGAGAACTGGGAACACAGTATCTTAGACCAACTTTTAGCTGTCCATACAGCTAAAACCAAGATGAAGAAGGGACAGAAACCAAACACAAGGACAAAGAGGAAATGGAGACAGAAATGGAAGAGCTTTATAACCAGATAAGGAGGTGAGTTTTATCCTAAGCACCAGAAGGCTGTCATATGCATATTAAAGGCTCATTCTGGGTACACTGATAGTGTGGATGATGAGGCAAGGAGTGGGGATGGGCAAATTGGTTGAGAAGAAGTCCAAGGATGGGAATGATGGATGGGCCAGCGGAAAGGTAGAGTAATGTGAGATGCCAGCAAATGCAAAAGGGACTTAAGCAGGTATCCCCGCAAGGACACCCTGGGCCCTGCTGAGCCATAGGAAGTGAGGATCTGGGAGAAATCCAGGATGACTGAGGGAACAACACTGGTGGCTCCAAGAAAGGAGACACCAGGGCAATGGCAAAGTGAGTGCAGTACACCTGCTCCACTCCGGAGATCACTGTGACCATGATGAGCTCATCAGCATGGAACTGAGATTCCAGATCAGGTCTGCCTGCTCCAAATCCTTCACTCATTGAAAATAATCCATGCATCTTCACTCTTCAAGCTATAGGTTCAAATCCTAACTTCATCCTTTATCATCAGTTCACTGCCCCTATTTGTAAAGCATAGCTAACACCCACTCCACAAGGACATTATAAGAACTGCTTAAGATTAGGGCCTGGAAATCTCTTATCCCAGAGACCGTGATAAAGAAGTACTTAGTAAAGGTGACTGGCATTATCAGGCTTAAGTATTTTTAAATCATCAGGTGACATTTGGCAAAATCTTGATATATTTTCAGTTGTTACAACTCGAGAAAAGGGTGCTACTCCTAGTGTCTACTAGAAGAGTCCAGGAATACTACTGGGTATTCTACAGTATACAGGAAAATAAAGAACTAGCTGGCCTAAAAATTCAATAATGCCAAGGTAAATAAATCCTGCTTTAACTGAACACAGATATCAATCATATTAAGGATGACCCAATTACTTATATCATGGGACAGAAATTAGAGACCTAGAAGGGAAGGGTGCTCATGTATGCAGAAGAGAATGGATGAGAAGAAGAAAGCAATGGTGCTGTTACCTTAGGACCCCAGCCTGGACCTGCAAACACATTGTTCCTTAGGCTTCTAAAAAACAGAACCAACTTCTTTGGAACATAGTATGTGTATGACACTTAAGTCCCACTCAGCCAAGATCACCAGAAAGTACATTTCACTGAGATTGCTGACTCCCTCGGGATACACAAAAACCACATATCTGGGTGGCTGTAAGCCCACTTGTTTATATGAAGACCAGATGTGTAAGTAAACTGAAGTCACACAGAGAGTTTGTGACTAGTCTCCTGACTTCTTGTTTGTGTTATACTTGGAAACAGAAAAGCAAAAGTAGAAAAACGCCTACTCTGAACGTGGACTCCTTTGGAGCAAGCAGAGGACTGACCTCAGACAGTTTCCTTCTGAGAGAAATATATTTGCATGAAGTGATTCCCCATAAGACCTTGAAGAAAAGCTTCCTTGTCTCCTTCCTCTCCGAGCTAAAGCAAGTGGGACTCTGGTTGTTAAAACAGCAACTTAAAAAAGGGTAGCTAAAACTACAGCATTAAAAAAGAAAGCCTATCTGAAGATCCCAAACCTGAGCACTTTCAGTTCTAGAAATCTTCAAGCTGGGACTCAACGCTCTACTTTCCTTTTTAAACAAGGAATGTGTCTATTACTGGTCCCTGATTTCTCTTTCACGAAAACCATCTGCTACTAAGAATGCTTCTGATCCATTCATTTAGTTTATAGTTCATCTCATCCCAAAGGTATTCAGATGAAAGTATGTACAAATGGTAGGAGAAGAGTAAGAGAGTCAAACAGCAAAATGAGCCAGGGAATTTCCAATGAACCTTTGTCTTAATGAACTGCTTAGCAGCTAAATTAATGGAAAAAAATAAACCCACAACCAGGCTCCCAGTGGCCATAAATTAGATTGATAGATAGATATATAGATAGGTAGCCAGATAGATAGATAGATTGATAGATATAGATATATAGAAATATATCACTTAAATATAGAAATATATCCCTTAAGGAAAAAAGAGATATTCCTTGACATAATGGTAATGGGCCTGCATTATTTATAATGCAGGAATGTGGGACTGTGGAGTTGAGTTTGCAAGTTCACTGAGATTTGGGAAGATAAATATTGGACTGCAGAAACCAGTTAATATGGGGGAGAAAATAAGAATCAAGATATGTTGTATACAGTACAAATTCTCAATGTTGAATGTGATCATATTCACATTGTATATATAAAATACACCAGTAATTAAAAATATATACACAGTTAATTATCCTGACAAATCTCCATCCTTCACCTTCCTTGAACTCCTGCAGACCCTATTGTCTGCTGAATAAAAGAATAAGCACCAAGTCCACACCAGCCTTTCTGATTTTCAGGTGATAAATATAATCTGACTATTCATTTAGGCCATTATATCTCTTATTTTCTAGACTAGAATTTCTCAACCTTGATAATGTTGACAGTTTTTGACTGGATAATTCTTTGTTGTGAGAAGCTGTTCCATACTTTGGAGAATGCTGTGTCATCCCTGACTGCAACCTGTTAATTGCCAATAGCAACACCAATGCCCGTTGGGATAACTAAAGATACCCCCAGCTATGGCAAATGTCCCCGAGGTCAGATGGCTCTTAGTTGAGAATTACTGTCTTAGAACCAAAAGTTCACTGTGATTGCTGACTCCCTCGGGATACACAAAAACCACATATCTGGGTGGCTGTCAGCCCACTTGTTTATCTGAAGACCAGATGTGTAAGTAAACTGAAGTCACACAGAGAGTCCCTTTGTCCTTTTTCCCAGCAACCCCATGTCCCACCACACTCATCACACATCCAAGACACCGTGGTAGAAAAGGACCTAGAGAGGTACAATAAACACACCTGCTGGGAAGCATGGGGCACACTACAGGGCTGCAGATCCAGAATAGTTCAGAAGCCCTGCTGGGCAGACATCTATCTGATGTCTCTTGCTGTGGGTGCTATAGGTCAGTAGCTGGAAGCAGGGAAGTGAATCCACTGCTCTCATAATCCCTATGAGCCTGCCTTTGGGTGGGAGGAACTTGTAAACAGTCTTCCTTGATCATCTAAGAAGTGGGATGTAGAGATTTGTCCTACCTCAGAGTGTGCCCAGTTTCCTTAATCCACTTCCCAGTCATAGGAGGGTGCTGTCTCAAGATTGTTTTACATCTTCAAAGATTGTCTAGCCCAAGCTCATGGTTTCTGTGGCACTGCCTTTTGTTCACTTGGTCACTTAATAGTGTGGCTGTGTGTATGCCAGAGACCATGGCAAAGTTCCCCAGATGACAGTTCTCAAATCTGTCTTCTGTCTCAGTTCTTCATCATCTGATTTCTCCTTCCTCCTCCGACCTAGCTAATGACAGCTATTTGGCACCATATGGAAAAATCAATGAGAAGGCCACACTTTTAATTTAATCCTTGTTCTAAACCATTTTCCCAGATAGGAGATATTTTTGCTTGGTCTCAGATCCTCTTTGAATCACATTTCTGGACTCTGCATATTTCTTTCAGTTCCCCTCAGAACCGATCTGATGGCTTGTGAGCTAATTACAACTACAATCTTGCTACTAGCACTGTCTTCCCCAAGAATGACAAGTTCAGAGAGCACAGCTTCTGCTCTTCATCACTACCACTGACAGTTTTACAGATATCATGTCACTGCATACCCAGACCCTACCTTCCCAGTTTCCCTACTCAGCTCCTACTACTACGACGACGACGACGACGACTACTACTACTACCACCACCACCAATTTATGCATTGGACTAATTGGGACCAGCTGCTAAAACAGACAAATCCTGGTAATTTTGGTGGGTCAATAATAAAGGTTTATTCCTCATGCATTTGAAGTCCAATGAAGGTAGGCACACCCTGTTCTACCTTAAAATGATATCAGCACCAATTATTTCCAGAGGCCAAGCAACAGAAGATAAGATTGTTTAGCAGCTTTGAGGAATAAAGACCCAGCATAACTCTGGTAGAGAGATCTGATTAAAGATGTGCATCCTCTCTATGCAAGGCTTTGACAAACCCAGTGGACATATACTCTGTGTGATGCAGGCCTAAGATAGAGGAGGACCATTCATAGGTATAATCACTCTGTTGCCCATGAACATCATCTCCCTGCAAATTACTTGCTCCCAAACATGAAGGGTAATGTCAGCAAACTTGGAAGCCTCCATAAACAGAGAAGTAACTTTAGTAGAGAACTGGACGCTGTGGTGTGGAGAAAGCCAGTGGTGCACTATTGTTCATAAATACTCGCTGTCTTTCCCTGAGTTCAGATCTTTCCCTCCTCACTTCTTCACATGAGCTCCAGACACTGTACATAAGTGAAAGTGATCATGTGATTCTTAGTAGAAAATTTCAGAACCAGGAAATGAATGTCTGTTTTAGCTTTTTCTTCAGCAGTACCTTAGATGGCAGCTCCATGATCAGCCTGGATTTGAGAGTGGACTTGAATTTGAACAGTGTTTTGCTGGCCTACAAGCAACATCTCATGTGCCAAACAGCCCCTGCAATCTTGGGATTGTTTGTTTCTGCAATATAAACTCTCTGATGACTGATAATACAGGCAAGATTGTTCTGGAGAAGAGAGAACAAGGTCATTGTCGTCAATGACCTGAAAAGCCAAGAGAAAAAATAATGCTAGATTTTTGTGCATTGGTGTCAAATTGTGAAGTCATAGGGAAATCACACAGACTAATGAAGAAGTTCTGAGAACAAGTACCTAGAAAATGTTTACTAGTGGCAACTGTCCAGGTACAAGCAGCAGTCTGAATAGGAGATGACTAAGGTCTCTTCAGCCTTTTCCAGTGCTGAGAGGTTGTGATTTTACATGGAAATCTGTGCCTCCTCCACCATATGACAATGTAGTAAGAAGAAGCTATCTTTGAAGCAGATAATGACCCCTTCGCAGACACTGAACCTGCTTTCTTTTTGTATTTTCCCAGCCTCCAGAAGTGTGGAAAACAAATTTGTGTTGTTTATAAATTACCCATCCAAGGTATTTTACTATACCGTCTGAATGTACTGAGATGGTAAGAAAAACTGAAGCCTGCCCAATACCTCAGGTTTGTAAACCAAAGAACCCATTGCGCCAGGGAGGCCCACGGTACAGTCATCATCCATCAAGAAAGGTCATGTACTGTCTCCATCAAACACTGCTATGCCATGAGCACTTTGTCTCTGGCCTCTTGCCCTCTTTCTTTCCATCTCTGTCTCTGCCTCTCTCTTCTCTGGCTTCCATTTGAGCCTGTCCCCTAGTTTGCTATGCCTCTGTGTGTCTCCACATCATCATTTTTGTATTTCCTTGGTCTTTGTGTATTTCTGTGTCCATCTTAATTTGTTTTTTGTTTTGGGCCATTTGCCTTTTCTTCCCCAGGCTCCCCCCCCCTCTCTCTCACAGCCATTGCCCCCATCAATATACAGGATAACTCAATATTTTTTATGAAAACTGGCCCTCACCTGATTGGTTCTTGAGATTCTCTGTCACCACAGCTGATACAAAAAGCACTTACTTGTTCAACCACAACTTCAGTTTCTGAGTCTTTCTGTTTTTCCCTCTTTTTAATCACTTCCTTTTCATCCAATAGCAGAGCTTCTCCCTAACCACACATTACTCATCTCCAGCCCCAGGGACTGAAGCCTTGCATTTAAACTCTCCCCAATAAATTCCAAACTTGTTTCCTGTGGCCTGATTCTAGGGCAATACTTTTACTTCCACAGAGCCTGAGTTCTATGTCTAGTTCCAGAAACATTCCCCAGAAAGGCCAGAGGTGACAGGGTGTGTTCACTCTAAATTTCTTTGGGTATGACAGTGGAGGTTTACAAATTCCAGATAGAACATTCCTGAACACAGATGACCCAGGAGAGTGATTTATACACCCAGTCCAGGAGGCTGCATGGCACTTTGCTGCAATTCCATCTCCCATTTGTTCACCACACTCTGAGCTACCTGCAGTGATGACTCCTATGTCAGTCATATGTTGGCTTTCATTTTGACATTCATCCTGACCCCTGCTTACCGGCCACATCTTCTATAGGAACAGAAAAGAGATCCACAAACTCAGGGGACTAGGTTTAATTTCAGCTCCAGCTCTATCACTTGCTTTTGGGCAATTCTGAGCAAGCAGATCTCTTTTCCTAGTCTGTCACATACTCTTCAGAATTGCAGTAGCACTACATACCTACCGTCACAGTTGTGTGAGAATATTGTATACAGAAACATTCTGATGCAGAGCTGGAATATAAGCTGTGAAGCACACATTCCTGTTTTACATCTTCCTGCCCCAAGCCCAGGACTCTGCTCATCTTCCATAGCAAGCAGACACAAGAAGGCCAATACTGAATCATTAAACTACTCCAGCAGGCCAATAGCTATGAAATTTGGGTTGCTATTTACTGTGACTCTCTCTACACCACCATCATCAACAACAAAAACATCTCTCTCTTTCCATTCCAACTCTTTCCCATATCCACCCATGAAATCCATTTCAAAACCCAAGCCAAACCACCTACTCTCCTCTGAACTCCTCAAGACCCTCTCAATCAGTGATAGTCTATAATCACACTGACATCCCAAGCGCCATGTCCTCAACACAAGACACCACTCATGGCATTCTCCCCCAAATTTATTTACCATCTACCTATGTCCTGAACTTAAGAGAGTTGGCCATAATAAAGACAACTTGTCTGCCTGTGAGATGGTCACAGGCTGTTGGGTTGGAGTGCTGTTAAACTAAATCACAAAAACATAATGTCACATTGAGGTGTGGGCAGGTTCTCCTCAGAACTGGAAGCTCTAGCTTTGCTCAAGTCCACCACTGTGGACACTGTTAGCCACTTAATCCTCTGCTCCTTAACAGCAAGAATCATCAACACAGTACAGCCCCAAAGCCAGTATTGTCCAGCTAGTGCAATACTCATGAACAAAATAGTGGTTAACTCCAGCATCTGAACTGGCTTATATTTAAATCTCCAATGTCTGGCAGAGTCCAGAGCATCAAGTAGGTGCCCTGAGCATGAAAGAATATCCACAGATACGGGCTACAGCAGGGAAAGGGGTCCCAAGAAATGCTGTGGGTGCGTGGTCAGAACTGCGTCCTGCTTCCTCGGAATTGAAGCCACTCAGTCACTGCCTGGCACATCTCTTATCTCCCAGCTGCCTATTCCTCACTCCTGAACTCCTGTGGATCTTCTTTCAACATGGGCACCTTTCTCTTAAACTCTACAGACACAGATCCCCTCCCACATGACGACCAGAAATGCACGGTCAACAGATACAAACCCTAACCCCAACCCTTTCTAAAGGAGTGCATATCAACAAGAACACTTTCCACATGACCTCAAGTGTCTGGCAACATCTTCTGTCTGAATCAGATTTAAGAGTTAGAAAGAAGATTTACAAATTCCTCCAAGAACCAAAACAAACCCCCAAATCACATGGATCATTGGAATGTCTGTGAGGACCGCACCCATTGACACCGAATTGGAATCATCACAGTCCTTGGACCTCGTCTTACCCTCATACCGGACCTGCTTTATATTTAGTTATTTAATTGCCTACGATATCACAAGTGCCTGTTAACCCATTATACAATATGAAAGCTAGGCCCTGTGTGCCATATGACATCACACGAAGCCATTCACATCCCCATCACTCTACCCCTCCTGGTTCCTTCATGCTCTGTGTTATTTTTTACCACATGAAAACACTGTTTCTAGAAATCACTTCCCCCTTTAGTATGACCATGCTAAGACACCCTTGTATTCAGATGTATGGACGATTTCCCTCCATTTGGACAACTGTACAGCTCTGCAGTGTGTGGCTATGCCATGCTGCCTTCCCCGCTTCCCCTGGTGACACACATGGTGCATACCTAGGTCTCTGCTACTGAAACAACCGTTTCAGTAAAAATCCTTCTTCTTCTTCCTGCACCAGCCCTATTGAAAACACACACAAGTGCCATTCCCAGCTCTGCAAATACCCAGCATCAGGGTCAGTTCTTCAAGCATTTGATGCGTGTGTACTGGTGTCTCATAATGACTTCTGTTTCATTGGGTACTATGAGATTGAGAATCTTTGAGTCTGTAAGTAACTTGATGTCTGTTTTGAAAACACTTGATTGAATCTCTGGTTCACTTTCATAATAGGTTTTTTATTCTTTTTCTTATAGATTTATGGTTCTTATCTAGTTCCATTAAGTCCCTATTGAATATATTTAGTACAAACAACTGTGTCCTGCCTTTTTTTCCTGTTCTGGGATCAAACCTAGGTCACTCTACCACTGAACTACATCTCTAGCACCTGCTTTTTTATTTTGATACAGGACTTGGCCAAATCGCCCAGGCAAGATTCATGTTTATGATCTTTCTGCCTCAGCCTCTCAGACTGCTATATGAGAAAATTAATTGAGCAAAATGTAATTGTTAAAAAAAAAAACAGTTCAACTGTGCCTATAAGGGAATAGTTGGTTCTAGCCCACTTGAGAACTCGATCAATACAAAGTGCAGTTAGGTATGAGCACAAAGAAAGAGAAGGATTAGAAAAGGGAAAGAAAACATTCTAAAACCCTCATTTTCAGGGGACATTCATCACAGGGACAATGTTGCTTTATGTGGTTCAATAGCTACAGAAAACCCAGTGGATAGTACACACACACACACACACACACACACACTACTCTAAACTATTTTACAAAGATTTCCCATTTAAAATGGTCATTTTTTTTTCTGTTGTCATTCAAAGAGCTGGGAGTCAGCCACTGAAAAAATCTTTATCATCAAACAATTTGTTTCTCAAAAGAACTATCAAGGGGAGGCTCTGAGACCATCAGTGTCATTCCAGGAAGACAAAGCTGAGCCCATGCAGAAAGGCTGCAGTTGTCACACAAGTCAAAACACACTAGAAGCCACACACGGTAATGCATGCCTGTAATCCCAGTTCTCAGAAGCAGAAACATTGCAAGTTCAAGCGCAGGCTGAGCAACTGAGCAAGACAGAGAGATCCTGCCACTAAATAAAAAGGGCTAGAGATATGGTTCAGTGCTTAGGACCTTGGCTACAATCCTCAGTACCAAAAACAAAAAGTAGATATTAAGAACTAACTGGATAAAAATCTATCCCCAGCATCTAAAACAATGCCTTACACTTAGTAGGAACTCAAGTGCAGTGACTCATCATTTATCTGTAACTGTCTAACTTTTGCCTTTGAATCCACTGAAAAAGAAGGAAGAAGTGACAACAAAAACAGATGTCTACTTCACCAAAGAGGATGTGTGGTGACAAATAAGCACATGAAATGATGCCCAACTGTATTGGCCTATAGGAAAATGCAAATGAATACCACAATAGGATATTACTACACACCTGTCAGAATGGATAACATAAAAATAGTGATGACGCTAAGCACTGGTGGGAGACGCTAGACTTTTCACTCATTGCTGGTGGGAGTAAAACAGTACAACCCCTCTGGGTCAGGTTACACCCTGACACATACACTTACCATTCTACCAGCAATATTACTCTTGCTTATTTATACCAGAAAAAGGAAAACCAATTTGTACAATACCTGTTTGTGAATATTAGAATAGCTTTATTTATGAGAACTCAAAATAGGAAATAACTCCAAATATCCTTCAATGTGGGAACTGTTAAACTGTGAAGCATTTATACCATAGAGTACTATTCAGTCATTGAGAAAGATGGTAAGTTACTATAGCAACGATTTAAACTCTTCCCTAAGTACAGTATCTTCATGAATTTGGTAAAGGAAGTAAAGGTAGCTGATGGAGGTCGCACCCCTCCTGAGCTGGAATCTTTGAAACTATGATCATGCTTAGTTCAGAGCTTCTTAGTTATGAGCCTATGAGGTAACAGTGATGACAGCAGGATCAATAGCCACAAGGAGGCCATGACTTCGTGCTTGTCCTGCCTGATCAGAAGGTCTGAGGAGTCTGGCAAAATCCAGTCAAGCCCAGTGTAGGATGGAGTGTTCAGAGACAGGGAGATCAGAAATCAACCAGAGCATAAAGCTGAGCATCTCACCACGTGGAGGAGGGGGGCAAGCAAGGTCTCTGCACACAGTTAAGGAGGCAGAAGTGTGGAGAGGTGAAGACAGCCTGGAAGTTTCTACCGCAGCAGAAGCTGCATGTGCAGACTCTGGCTGATCCATGGTGGATCCAAGGGACTGCAGCCTGAGAGGTCAGGAAGATGAGCTGGGCCCAGGGAGGATGGTGGTGAGAGGGATGAGGCCAGGAAAAGCCCTGTCCTGTGGCCTGCAGGGAGTGGACTTGGCAGTAAGCAGAGCAGCCACTGAATGGAAGTTCTGTAGAGCTGGTCTCTGCCACAGGCCACGGGTCATTGCCTACGCCTTCCAATTTCTGTCACCCATGTTCCTCCTCTGGCATCACCCCTCCCTATGATGCAGGGCCAGTCCCAACACCGTGTCTTTCTACAGGAAGCCCCTTCACTGCTCCCACTGAGGAGCTTGCTCCTCCCAACTCATGCAGTGTGTGTGATGGCCCAGAGGTTGCATCGTCAGCCTGCCAGTCCCAGGCCCAGCCTCAGCAGCAATTTTGTATGATCAATTTGCCTCATCAGCAAACTGGGAATCATAACATTGCTGCCTGCTAGGAATGCATAACGTCATTGACATGTTTCATTTCAAGCCGTCATTGGCACAAAGTAAGTGCTTAATACATGTTACCCTTTATGACCAGGCATGGCCCCACACACAGTCAACACGGGCAGGACATCCCCAAAGCTCAGTCAACTTCACACCTATCAAGGCTCAGAGGGAACCCTCTTCCACGACTAACAGTCACTCAGCCTACAACTCGTACTCTCTGCTTAGATTCTCATCAGTACAGGCTAGAAATACGCTTTTCTCTCCCAGGTATCTGTGTGTGGTTGAAGCCAGAACTCCAAGCCATGACTTAGAAGGAGCAGGTTATCTCCCTGCCTCCTCTGTCCTAACCATTAGGTGACCTAAGGTGAGTGTCCCCGCCTTTCAGAAAGTAATTTTCCGGGCCAGGGATTTAGCTCGGTGGTTCTGGTGCCTGTCTTGCAAGCGCAGGGGCCTGGGTTCGATCCCCAGTAACCACATACATTATTGGGTGTGGAGACTCACACCCAGCAGCAGTCAGTACCACAGACCACAGTGCCGGGCGTGGTGGCTCACACCTATAATCCCAGCACTCGGGAGGCAGAGGCAGGAGGATTGCTGTGATGTGAGTTGGAGGCTGAGCTCAGAGCCAGCCTGAACCACAAAAGCGAGACCCTGTCTCAAAAAAAAAAAAGAAATTTTCCCAGTGGTAAAATGAGAACGGATTGCTATTCAGCTCAAAAAGATAAAGGAGCCTGGAGTAGTGGCACAAGCCTGTAACCCCAGAGTGCTGAGAGGCTGAGGCAGGAGGATCAAAATTCCAGCCCAGCCTGGGAAACTCTGTGACTTAGAGAGGCCCTGTATCAAATAAAAAATTGCAAAAAGGATGGGGATTTAACTCAGTGCCAAAGCCCTGGATTTAATGCTTGGTAGAGAGAGAGAGAGAGAGAGACAGACAGACAGACAGACAGACAGGAGACGAGAGAAGAGGGTCAGGAAGGAGGGAGGGAAACAGAGAGGGAGGGAGACAGGGGACAGAGAGACCTGGCAGCACTGTGCAAGGGCTGATGTAACCAGACGTCCCATTTCCCTGCGCACGAGCCACACACCTCCCCTGGCCTCACTTTCACTTCCAGGAGCGGAAAGCTCACGCTCCAGACTGGCACAGCGAAGCCGGCTCCGCGCAGGCAACAGGTATATCCTCATTCGCCCCGCCTACTGCTGCGATGAAGCCTGTTTCTCCTCCTCCAGGGACTTTCCTAACTTCCTTCTATAAACGAAGGAAGGAGCACATGAACGGACTGTATAAATCTGCTTGGGAAAGCTTTCTTCTCTTCTCCTTCTTCTTCTTTTTTTTTTTTTTCTCTTAAACTAAACTTGGTTTCTGTTGTAGGCGGTACATTCCCTAGCAGGGCAGGGCCAGGGGGAGAGGGAAAGGGGAGGAGAAGGCAGCGTGATGAACTCGCCCACTGTGAGCTTCGTCCCTATTTAATGGGGATCTTTGGCAAAGCCAACTCAGAGGCACCTCCAGAACAGCAGCAGCATGGCAGACGACCTGGAGCTGGGCTTTGGGGAAGCAGCCAGCATGGAAATGCTGTCCGGGGAGAGTTGCGACAGAGGGCCCAAGGCCAGAGCTCGGCTGCAAAGCCAGAGCAGCTGCGTGTGCTGCCTTCTCACCTGCTGCTTGACGTCGCTCCCCATCCTCACGGCACTCACAGCCTACCTGCTGGTCGGCCAGCTCTGGACGCAAGGCGAGGACTGCGTGCAGTTCGAGCAGGTAAGCAGCTCGGCTCCACTCAAGCCCACTGCGCTTGCCATGGCTCCTACTCCGCTTTGGCCAGAGACACTGAGGCCCTGGGTTGGCTTGGGAAGGAAACACTGGGGTGGGGGAGGGGGATCTGGTTCTCCTCAGTATTTCCACACTTCCAGGGAATGAATTATCCTTTCTCCTGCTGATATGGGAATAACTTCAAGCTCCATATTTTTAGAGAATAATAATCCTAGTGTACTAATGTACTATAATTTGAAAATATTCTTTTGCTTTAAAAAATTTTTTTAAATTTCATAACTGACACATAATCACTGAAAAGTGTTAGAAGTCAAATATTATGAAGTAAATCACCATTACCCCTAAACATTTAGAGGACAACTATTAACAGTTTGGGATGTATACTTCCATATTATTTTTAATAAAATAGCATGCTGAGTTTCATAATGTATTATGATTTCATTTATATGTTAATAAATTCACAGCAGTATGGTGATATGGATAAGCATTATAAGCCTGTATGTATGTGCTATAATTTAACCAGTTTCCTTTCTTTGATTTAGAAATGTTGATTTTTCTCTCAACTCTTATTGTTTTATTGGTATACCTTCATCACATATAATGGTTACATTCCTTGCGGTGAGTTGGTGAAGATACATACTACATCTTCATTCTTTTGCAAATATGATTTTTCAATAGTCAGCGTAGAAGCCTCTGCTTGAATCTCTACCTTTAAAATCTCTCTGAAGCTGGACCATGTTGCCAAAAAAGAATGGGCAGTCCAGGGAAACCGAGGCTAAGTGGGTTAAGGACACAGGTGTCAAGGAGAAAACTTACAATTCAGGACTGGGAACATCAGCCGAAGGACCTAAAATCCTTTGTTTTCAAGGTTATTTAAATAATCTTTTAAAAGCAATGCTGGATAATTGTGATTGAATTTTAGTCCACATGGTTAAAGTCTGCAGGACAGAATAGCTGGTTTCATGGAGAAGCGGGACTGCACGTGGTCCTGGCCAGCTCCCAAACAGAGGGAAAGCGGGCCAAATGTGTGACTCTCACAGCCCCATTAGGGTAATAGACAAACAGCTGCTGTCTCGGTGACCGGCCGCTGCTCAGACAATGTACAAACACGCACACAACCCACAAACGCTGCTGATGTGAGAGGCAATCCACGAGACCCCTCCACAGCTGGTCCCTGGGGGAGGCAGGTGGGCTCGGCTCGCAGGGAAGCTGTCCTTCTTCGAGCAGGAGACAGCTGTTGTTCTTGGCTGAGGCGCCTGGTGGTCCTAGGCAGCCTGTGCACTTCTAGGTTCTGAAGGGAAGCCCAGTATGTAACAGGACCCCCAGGACGATGACTAAGAGTCCCCCATGCCGGCAGGAGCCACTGAAGGCCTTTGTCAACATAGAAGACCACGGAGTAGACACCACAGTGTACAGAAAGCAGCTGTCATGAGACAGGAACCCTGAATGTCTCTATAGCACCCCAAAGTCAATCCCCATACCTGCCTGACTCGAGTGCCCCAGGAGTGAACAGGCTAACACTAGGCAGCCCATTGTAGAGAAACCAACTTCTCTATGAGGAGGTAGGTGGAGATGCTTGGGGCTGTCCTTTGACCAGGCTAGGGGACTCTCAGTTCACCCAAAGGGAGAGACAGGGAAATGGGCTGAGGCTGGGGCCTGGGTAGCAACTGAGATCCAAAAAGAAGAAGCTGGCCACTGCATACAAAAGAAGAACACTTAGTGGAGAGAGGGAATGGGATTTGTTTGTAGAAAGGCACAAGCCAGAAGACAGCCAAGGACTGGAAACATCCAGGAGTAGGGGCAGGATCCTAGCCAGCTACTGCCCGTCCCTCGGCATGAGAGAAGAGTGGCATCTTAGAGGACCCTAGAGAGAAAGGGAGCCCAAGAGAGGTCTGTCTGAGGGACATGGACTCAGCAAAGACAGCTATGGCTAGCACTCTCCCCTCTGAGCCTCTGGTCCCACCAAGCAGACTTATTTCGGAGCCAGGCCACAGAGGAGCCAGGAGCAGCCTGGTCCAGGGCTCAACCATCGGGCAAAGCAGAGCTGAGGTGGGCAGAGTGAGTCTGCACGATCTGCTGGGGTGGCAAGGGGCATTCAAACACGAAAACCAGGTGGACATGGTGGTGTGTGCCTGCTATCCCAGTAGGCTAAGATAGGAAGAGCCTAAATTTCAGCCCAATCTGGGTAATCCAGTGACTTAGTGAGATACTGACTCAAAATTAAATTTTTTCAAATGGGCCGGGGATGTAGCTCAATATGAAGTCTTCAATCTGAGCCACAATCTGGCTCTTAGATACTGTGAGCCATGTGAAAATATGCTCATGGCTTCTCTTCTTTGAGCCTGTTTCTTTTTCCCACAGAACTGGGTATTATTGTCAATATGTGACAGATTTCACAAGGTTACACAGGAACAGTGTGTGTGTGTGTGTGTGTGTGTGTGTGTGTGTGTGTCTGGAATGTGGTCGAGCTACTGGGAGGAGGTCACCACACTAGGTCTCACACCAGACAACTACCCCAGGGAACTTGATCCGGAACTTGGGGGACTTGAGGTCCATTGCGTCAGAGCAGCTGTAGGAAACAGCTATTTCAGTGTGGAGGTACTGAGGAGTCCCAGCGTTCTCCCAGCCCAGCCACGGAGGTGGGGATACTGCATGGGAGACTTGCCAGAAGAGGGAAGGAAAACGCCTATGGCAGGAAAGCTGCCCTTGCGGTCCAGACAAAGTCACTCACACAATCATAGATCCTTGAAAGAATCCAGCTTAAGCCACTTTTTTGCAAACAAGGAAGCTGGGGTTGAGAAAGCTAAAGATATTTTCCACACTTAGCCCTCTATTCACTGGCAAAACCAGTCTCCAAAATCAGGCCATCTGACCTTCGCCAAGCTGCTACTGCCACACTAGAGGAAGCGCGGTATAAACAACTACACAGAGAAGAGCAACCGCAGTTCATCCCAGCGAGTCTGCCAGCCCCAACCTGAGCTTTCAGTGCCAAATCTATGTCATCTCCGGATTCATTCACCCATGTCTCCTGTCCTAAAGGGAGTTAGAGCTGCCCATGTCTTCCCAGAAAGGAAAGTCAGTATCAAAGAGGTAGCAGGCCAATGCTCATGTTATAAAAGTATCATTTGTTGTAAAAGTACACCAGATCTTCTGATCTAGAAATCCTATCCTCAAAGAGAGGAAATTCAATCCTTTTGTTGTGGAATAAATCATAAATTAAGATGTGATGCCAATCACAGCCCTCTGCTAGATGGAAAAACAGGAAGAAATAGCCCTTTTCCCAGGCAACCGAATGCCACTCGTTACACACAAGACAAGTGAAGACAGGCGACTGCATCACAGCAGATATAATGGGGTACATCTCATTTTAGAAGGAATTCCTGTCTATGAATGTGTTCATAAGGCACAGAAATGTCAAAAACTGGACACTCTTATCAGTGACCAGGTAGAAGAGCTGGAAGTTTAGATCTCAAAGGAAAGAGAGAACACATTTATAAATAGATGCTACCTTGTACAAAAATGTACGTTACCCAGATGAAAAGAGAGAGAGATGATCAAATATTTCCACACCTTTAGGAAGAATGTTAAGCCAGTTTTTACCTTGGAAAGATCACAGGTCAAAAAGCTCACAGTTGAATCAAATTCTGGCCTTGTCATTGCTTAACAAACTACCTAAACTCTCGAAGCTTCAGTTTATTTACATAGAAAATGGGGACAATTAGGAATGAAGTATTAAGATGTCTGGCAGAGGGGTGGGAATTAAGAAATGGTGGCAATTCAGGAATTAATAATTGGTAGCTATTATCAGCATTACAACCGGGAACTTCCCAGCTCAAGGAAGTTATATCACGGGCAACTTTGCCTGCTCTGGAATCTTCCATCACCAGGCTAGAGGGCAGGTTTGGATGCTGTAGGTGATATTTTTGGTCTCTGCTATTTCCAAGCTGTCTCCATGCCTCCTTCTCTACCCAATCCTGCCCACTACTACTCTCCACCCCTGTCCAGTCTTCACCCAGATGCACTTGACCATGGCCAGGGCATCCTTGGGCTCTTCAGTGACTTCACTGCCCCAAGATGGATCCACAGGCTCCACTCTGGCACAAGTCGACTGCAGCACACTGACTTGGGTCTCCCCTGCCTGGCCCTCTGTACTGTGAGGTGAAGTGCTGAGGATGCTTCAGAGACCCTCCTGCCCAGGGCTGCACCCGCCTGTCTCTGTCCTTCCCTTCCCAGTCCTTCTTCAAGAGTTGCTATCATACACTCACCCACATTCTCCTTTGTTCCCCCCCCTCACTTTCACCCTTCCCCAAAAGTCCCCACAAAGCTCCTGGCCTTTGCTCCCTGTATGCTTCTTCCCCAACAGGTCTCTCTGAGATCTGCTGATCCTCACTCAATGAACAGGACCCCTTGGAGATGACAGCTCGGGCTTCACAGCCAGACTCAGGGACAGCCATGGCCCCATCACCACATGGCTATGTTCTTAATGACTTATATGGAAATACCACGTGCGACTTTTCTATACTTAGGGTATTGAATAATCACACCTATACAGTTCTCAGTAGGATGTCCAGCATGGAGCAGCATGAGAAGCATGTTTGCTCTTTTTCCTACTCACTGCATCTCAGCCCTTAAAATTATACAGTAGTTCAAGTGCTACTGTTATGTCCATTTTACACATGATAAGACTAGAAGTTAGACAAATTAATCCAAGTGCCTAAAGTCATACAAGTAAGAAATCTAACATGGGTTCAAACCACCATATGTATTCTGCCTAACCACTGTGCTCATCGGCCTAACAGTATTCTTCTGCTAGGGTGATCAGAACCTTGAAAAAACTACATATAGCAAGTGCTCAATAAATGCCAAGACTTTTTCCTCCTCCGAGGACAACCTGCTGTGTTGGCTCACAGAAGGCACTCACTAAGTGTTTTCTGGATGGAGAGAAGGATAAAAGAATGGGCAAAGTAGCAGATTTCCTTGAGTCTTAGAGTCACTGCCCCTAGAATGAAGAAATCAATGAACTTTCCTTGTACACTGGGGAAGAATTCTGCAAGACATCAGAAAGCTATGGCTAAAACGTTCAGCAAACCCCATCTCCTTGCCCAGTCTACTTTGAATGAGCCCTTTTACTTTTCTTTACAGTTGTTTTCTTTTTGGGAAAGAAAACTAGCAATAATCCTTTTCAGTGCTATCTGATAGAAACAGAGTTGAGACGAAAGTACAGTGTAACCTGTAAGCCATTGATTCCTCCATAGGGTGCCCCTGTTGTAGTGTCAGGAAGCCCCACCACATCTGGAAGGGAGGCAAACTCACTGAGAGACATAGACACCTGACAGCAAAGGGCAGAGAACTCAGAGGCATGCTACAGAGTGCCAAAGAAGAAAGGAAAGCCAGCTGTAGGTATGAAGCCTAGACATGCAGAGAAGCTCCTTAACCTGACCCAGAAACTAGCAGCAACAATGAGATGAGGATTTGAAGCAGAGTGGAAGCAGACAGATACCTGCACCCTCAACACTTTTCCATTCTGAAAGAACAAGAGACCAAAGGCAAATTATGAACTGCCTAAGCCTATGGTATGGCTGTCTATGGGGGAAGAAAGAAGCCACCAGAGCTCTTAAAGGACCCTAGAATCTGCTGCTTGCCATGAAGAGATAAAAAAGTTCTTCCATTTACAACTGAAGTCACAAGACCATAGAGAGGGATATGCAGAAACAACAATATATGTGATAAACATTTATGATACCCCAAAATAGAAAGGAATTGAATTTAATAATCACTTTATGTGCATGGTCTTTCTTAGCCAGTATAATAGTTGTGGGAAGTCAGAATTATTATGGACTCTTACTGATGAGAAAACTGAATGTCACAGAGGTGAGCTGATATGCTCAGAGAAAGGCCCCAGGAAATTACAGAGCTGGGATATCCAAATTTGCCAGGATGCAAACACCATCTGCTTCACTCTGTGCCATGTTGACTGTGGCATGGCCACACTCCTGGGTGGTGGGAGAAGTGATATGACCTCAGGAAATATTCCCAGGTTAAATTTACACTTAAGAAGGAATAAGCAGGGAGAAACCAGACATAGTGACACAGAGCCAAATGCCTATATATTTCTCCTAGGAGTGCAAGAGAATGGTGTGGGTCATAAAACATTTATGCTTTTGCAATTGCAGCATTTATTACAATAAGAATGGAATATCTCATCCTGTTTACGGATAGAGAGAGGGAGTGGCTTCCAAACACAGGAGAAAGGGCTACATGAATCATTAGTTAAAATATACTCACATGGTCTGGGGAAAGGCCAGGCTGTCTCAAGGAACATCTTATTTCAAGCTCATTCATTTTCTGTGATCTCTGTTAATGTTTATGGAGCCCCTGATACAAACTAGAGTTTGTACTCAGCTCAAAGGTTCAGAACCCAGGGCCTATATTTATCTTTGGCCTTGAGAAGTTGCTTAACCTCTTTGAACCTCTGTTCTAAAGGTCCTATAGGCTATAAAAAGGTGAAGCTGACCCACCGCCACCCTGGGACGTAACTGTTGTATGAAATGGAGATCACATGTCCCACTCAGTGCAGGACCTAGCACCTAGGAAGCACTCGATAGACAGCAGTTTCCTCCATCTGGGTACCTCTTCCTCTCCCCAGTTTGAAGGACTTGGATAATTCCACAAATGCCTGTAGTAATCGGGCATGGTTAGTCCAAGCCAGGTACCATATTTCTATATTTTAGAAGTAAGAAAATTAAATGACAGTGAAAGTTCCCTGACTTATAGGAAACAAGGCAGTGGGGAAGAAGTGCCTCACTTTGTGCTGCTGGCCAGACACACACAAGTGGTCACTGGTGGATGCTCATCGTTCCACTGAGATGCATGCTTGTGGGTTTACATGCTTGTCTCTTCCAGCTCTGGCTCTTGGCCCAGTCTTGAAATGTTCCACAAACATCTATGACTACATAGATAAGAAAAGCTGCAGTGAAAAGCTACAAGTCTTAGAGAGGAAGTCCCAAATGATGTTCTTCACAGAGACTTTTGGGAAGCTGTGGTTTACATTAACTGCCAATAGGCAGTGGTACAGCCTCCAGATGTCTGGTGGCACTCAGGGATTCTGAGATCCACACATATCCACCCAGGTACGAAAACAGTATGTGTGCCCAGGTAACAGAACCTGACAGAACAATCAAGAAACTATGCTTTTGTCCTAGAAAATGCTGATGACATTGAGATTCTCAGTCAAAAGGAACGTTCCAGAATTAGAGTTGATGGTCTACTTAGCCAAGGATAAGTAGGATATTTCAAATTCTCAGCTGAGCAGAAGAAAGGCAGCCAAGGAGGTACATACCCTTCTTATACAAGAGAATGCCATCAAGATCCCCTTCATGGGCCGGGGAGTTAGCTCAGTGGTTCCGGCGCCTGTCTTGCAAGCGCAAGGGCCGGGGTTTGATTCCCCGGTAACCACATACCATACTGGGCGTGGAGACTCACGCCCAGCAGCAACCAGTACCACATACCACAGTGCCGGGCATGGTGGCTCACGTCTGTAATCCCAGCACTCGGGAGGCAGAGGCAGGAAGATTGCTGTGATGTGAGTTGGAGGCTGAGCTCAGGGCCAGCCTGAACCACAAAGCAAAACCCTGTCTCAAAAAACCTAAAAAAAAAAAAAAGATCCCCTTCATTCTCTTTGAAAACCCCACCTTTGGTTTTCTGCCCAGCACAGGGCCAATTCCTTTATCAGCTCTGTGAATTGCAAGTTAGCCAATAGGCCAGAGAGAAATCTCACATGGGGCTGACATTACTGAGGTTGTACAAGGGGATTTAGATATTTCAAACACTACCCATGCCCCTACATTAAGTGCACATGATATACTCATTTTGTAGCAGAAAGCATCAGCTGCCTAGCTGTCCCCATGCTCAGTTGGTCCTCCTCACACTTGCTGTTGGCCTTTTCTGGAACAGTCATTATCTCTTTTATTACTTGGCTAATAGCTGCAGAAACTTTGAGGTTCAGTTCAGGGTAATTTCCCTGGACTCCCCCACAGGTAGGCCAGCTATCTGTTTTCTGAACTTTGGGCTTGCTATCATCGTGCATGGAATTGCTGGTACTTAGCTTCCATCTCATCTGATGAGGAACTTGTCCAAAAGACGAAGGGTACAGTGGCTTAGAGCTTGGGGTTCTGTAGTCACTGGACCTGAGTTAAAATCCTACTCCTTCACTTTCCAGGTATAGGATATGAAGCAGATTGTCTATCCACTCTAAGTCTCACTGTCAGTATAAAAATACAAATAGCATAGCCGCGTATGTTGTCCTGAAGCTGAATATGATGTTACCTGTGAAGGGCTTGACATAGCACAGTGTTATGATTCATTCATTAAACAGTAGCTACACTTTCTGCATCTTTAGTCTTGTGAATCGTGCACCATTGTCTATAATGGCTGGGAACACAGAGGCTGAGAGGTGAAACAGTGGGAAACAAAACTGAGGTAGTAAGTTGGGACTTTGAATGTCAAGACAAGATGGGCCTGAGCCATGAAGGCCATGGGAGCTACTGAGTGATGCTTTAGAAGGAGCACTCAGCACAAGGCAGGAGACGGATGAGAGAAAGGCAAGGACCAGAGGCCTGGAGACCTGTGGAAAGCTATTCACAGAATCCAGGAGAATGGTGTGCAAGGACTGGCATGGACACATGTGCAAGAGGACTGTAAATCAGAAACCGCAGGCCTCGGGTTTATGGGCAAAGAAAGAAGTGCATTTCAGGTCTGGGAGCCAGAGCATGGCCAGTGACAGTTGTGGCTATAGAAGCACTGCCATCAGTCAGTCATGCAAAGGCAAGATTCAATCTCCATCTATAAAAGAGCTTCCAGTGGAAGCCGGGTAAGGAAGCCTAGGAAAAAAAGAGTGTGAGCTGTGGACGCTACAGAGTCACTGTCATCACAGAGCTGGACTCCAAAGTGACACGCAAGTTTCAGCCACAAGACTATCCAGAGACATCCCCACACAGCACCACACCACACAGACAATATTTACACCTTTTTCTGCTGAAAGAGTCTATTCCCTCACACTCACCGAGACACACAATCTCACAAACACACAATACACACATACTATAAGATGTAAACTAGATCAAGTGTTCATAGTAGTAGGAGGATCATCAGTTAGTGGGGGCTGGGTAGTTACAAGAACCAGTTCTGAAGGCAGGATTGAGTTGATTTATCCCTACAAATCATTTAGGGAAAGGGATATTATTTCCCATTTTACAAATAGGGACACCAAAGCTCAGTCTTTCTCAAAATCATATTGTTCATAAACTATGGAACCTCAATTCAGTGGGAGTCTTTCTGTACCAAGCAAGTTACTTTTCTACTATGCTGTTGCAAGGGACCCAAAGTGACTCACTGGCTGGGAGCCCAATAATGAATATTCCCTCGTATACTGCACAGAAATGGTGCAGGATTGTGGTCAGTTTAATGATAAGGGAAACAGGATCATTATTTTTTTTAGGTATTATTTTTAAAGAGTAGTTCCAATTTTCAAATTTCAACGGTAAAAAAGAAAATAAACTATCATTACTTGCTCAAATAGGCAAAGACAAGACACTGAGGTCCCCTAGAAGAGGAAAAGAACTCGTCACAGAACTTTGAAGTTCAGATTCAGACGCAAGCATCAGAGATGGAAAGACTGGGGCAGGGAGTCCTAGAAGAGCACAGAGGGTTGAGGTGCAGGATGCTCAACAGCCAAAATACTTTCATGCTGCTGTGCTCAGGGCAGAGGACTCAGGCTGCAGCAGCAGCATCTCAGCCTTACCTGTTATAAGCAGCAGGGTAGCTACTGGGAGCACCACAGGTGGTCTCAACCTTACCCTTTTTTTTTCTCAACAGACTGTAAAAGGACAGAGATTTGGACCTTCACATCAGCGAGCTTGTAAGTGTGTTTGTCTTTGATGTTTGTGAGGAACAAGAAAATTTCTAATAGTTTGGGTGTGTAGGGGTTTTGGAGATGGGCGTCCACATCCTGCAAACTGAGGGACATAGTCTTAGAGGAACACATAAGGCTCTTGTCTCATTGCAAAGAAGGTAGAATGAAGCCGTGGCCCAGTGCCCCAGTGCATGACCTGGAGCTGATGTTCTAGAATTTATTAGCAAGGTGACCTTTGGACATACACCATTATAGGTCTCTGTCTCCATTTAGTCACCTCTAAAAGTGGCTGGAACAGTACTCTGTAGACAGAGTCAGTGTGAGTTAAATTAGTTAATTCCCATGAAAGGATGAGAGCAATGCCTAGCATATCAGAAGTACACAATGGATAGTTTGAAATGAATTATCAACAGCCCACATCATCTTCATCACTGCAGTGAGAACACACTTAGTTCAATATAATCATCTTTGAGCACCAAAGGGAAATTGTGAAGGATTTCAAGAGCTAATGCAAGAACAAAGGCCCAGAGAGTCTGCCACTGTGGAATGATCCCAACCACTCACCAGCCCATGACTTCCTACTTCTTGTAAACATAGTTACAGAAACCAGAAGGAAAGCAAAGTGTAATTAGCTGTCATGGAAAAGCTTGAGCAAAGAAGCAGTAAATTGTCCCTCACCAGGCATGGACCATGCGCAAGAGTCGTGATGAGCAGTCTCCAGCCATGCTGAGATTTCTGTGTCCCTCTTAGAGATGAGAAAACAGACTTAGGCTGCATAACCAAGCCCAGGTCAAGGGCAAAGGCTCATCTGCCTTCAAGACTTTTTCTGGAGTCCTCCCTGTCCCTACTGGAGTTTGCTCCAGATGCCACATGCCAACCTAAAACACAAAAGGAGTGAAACTGAGCCAGACTGGAGGAGATCAATGGTTCCCTCCCATCACAGGTGCCAGGTGACCCCGAGCGTCATGTCCTCACTCCAGCCACTTCGACTCATGCAAACTCATTTCTCCTTTCTTACAGTCATGCCACTCAGAGGTGACAGAGATAAGCCGAGGGCACACCTGACAGGTAAGCCTTTGTGTTTTCTAGTACATCATTCATTGGCTATGGTTCTAAAATTTCTTTCCACACATTCACCAAAATGGTATTTCAGTAGCTTCAAATAAAAAGCACAGCCTGTGGTGACAGACTTCTCTCAGTCAGTGGCTTTCAGAAGTCTCCCTTCTCTGTCTTGTGAGCACTTTCTTCCCACCTCTAGCAGCCTTTTTTCACTCACATACTCATTCAGAAATGGCTTCCCTCAGCCTGTGAGCTTCAGGTAATTCTAGACTGAGCATAAATGTAAGGTCCCCCGTGTCACCAATCTGTCCGCTCCATCTGGGTTCAAATCAAGATGATGTCACTGGACATGATGACACTGGAAGGTATTTCAAAAGAATTTCCACTGTGAAGATATTAAGAGGAATCTCTCCATGTAACTAGTTTCCCAGGGCTCATGTGGAAATTCCAGGTATCTAACACCTGGAGTTCACAGACACCTGATACTCTACACAACAAAGCAAGACAAATGCAGAAGTGAATGTTTTAAACTCAATGAGAAATGAGAGAGGTTTTTTTTAAAGCAGAAGAATGTCCGTGGAGCCTAAGATATTTATATTAGTATCTGACCAAGAGAAAATTGTTTGAACTGTTTACAGTGAGTCCTGAGTCAATTTTAAGACCACAGAGATGCCAACTTATCACTTCCCTTTGTCTAGAATAGAAAAACTTGAACAGGACAGAGAGGAGAATCCTAAAATCTGCCTGAGCATGAAAAGGTCACCCCTCTTCCTAATAACAAGAGACAAAAACCACGAAGTCCTTCTGTTACTGAGGTCCTAATAATGTTAAACACATTAGGTATTAGTAGGCATTTTACTTCTGCTATATCACTTAATCTGCATATCGGTCCCATGAAATAAGGAATCTACATTCACATTCACAGATGGGGAAATTGAGGTTTGTGTAACTGAATTTGTGTGTCCTGAGTCAGATAGGAAGTGGAAGAGTTCAAGTTTGCCTCTTGGAAACTGCTGTTTCCACTGCAACAAACTTCCTATCTCTCTACTCCTGCTTACTGCTATGTGAATATAACTGCACTCTGATTCAATACAACTTGGCTTGTCTAAAGACATGAAACTTGTTTTTGAATCACTTAAGGACTGTTAAAAATTACTTCATTATCCAGAAAGAAGGACTGATATTAATTTTAAAAATCAGAGGAGGTTAATAAAAATTCTTTGTATGGAGTTTACAAAATGACACCAGAGCTTCCCAGGGGTCACTTAGCATTGGGGCCAGAAAAGTCCATCCACATTTGAGACAAGCATTACGGCTGCAAAAGAAATCATAGTCGAGGCAACAGTGGGAAAGATACTTTAGAGAACTAGAATGAGATCCAAGAACTAGATTTTGGGACACTTACTGGATATGAAGATTGCTGAATGGTTTCTCAAGATAAAACCTGTCCAAAAACTGGTGGTGTTACCACCTCATGGGATGGCTGTGGGTTTAAAAGTAATTACAGGAATCAAATTGTTTTTATTTCTCCTGCAAACTATTTGTTTGACTGTAGATTTTCTTATTTGAAATCAATGGTTTGAATCAAGTTTGATTATATTCATTTTCTTCTGCTAAGATATATTTCCTAAAAGCACTCATGAATATGTTCTTTATAAGATATGCTTACAAGTATGCAAAGATAAGAACATAGAAAAAGATAGAAAGCAGGGCTTTTTAATCTAGCTAAATGGAAGATGCTGATTTATTCAGAAAAAAAAAACTGAATACAACTAAACCCACCCATTGTGATGCAAAATCTCCATGTCGGCTGTACTCACTTTATTCCGAGAATCAGACACTGAAAGAGATTCATTCCTGCCTTGCAGACAGGAGGCTGAGGTTCAAAGAAGGAAATGAACCTATCCACGTGCAGAATCAAAGTTGAGAGTGGGCCCAGGTAGCCCAAATCCAGATCCCTTAACTCATTCCGCACGTCACTTGTGTTCATTTACACAGTATTTTGACCCTGGGAATATCGAAGAAAATTTCCAAAATGGTCTAAGTCTCTGCTTCCAACATGTCCTGCCAAATAATTCTTCAGTAATCACTGCATGCATTTGGATCACAGCTTTGGAATGCAGTGACAGGGAACATCTGAAATATCCTCTTTGGAGCAGAGTATATCAGAAACAAGACATTAATAAAAGTAAATGTAGTTTAGAGGGAATTTTACACACACCACATCTTCTCATCCTTTCTGAAACTATTATTAGCTCTGATTTTCTTTAGGGAAAGTGAATTAATCCTCATTGTTATCCCTGAGGAAAAAATACCCAATATTCACTAATTAAAGGAGGAAAGGTTTAATGTGGCCAATAGCTACAAAGAATTCAATCCACAGTCAGCCTCCACAGGAAAAAAAAAAAAAAAAAAAAAAAAAAATCATGGCAGAAGAATATGGTAGAACAGATCTGCTTAGTTCGTGGTGGCCAGAAAGCAAAGCAGTACTAGAGGGGAAAGGACAAAGAACCCAGTACAGACCCCAAGCCGTGTTTCCATGACCCACCCAGATGCACCAGGAAGTGTGCACCACCCATTCCTAGAGTCAGCCCCGCACACCACAGCCAGACCTATCAAATAGAGAAAGAGAGACTTAGTAAAGAAAGACACTGTGGATGAGCTGGGGATTTAGCTCAGTGGTTCTGGCACCAGTCTTGCAAGCACAAGGACCCGGGGTTTGATTCCCTGGTAACCACATACCATACTGGGTGTGGAGACTCACACACAGCAGCAATCAGTATCATATACCACAGTGCCGGGCGTGGTGGCTCATACCTGTAATCCCAGCACTCGGGAGGCAGAGGCAGGAGGATTGCTGTAATATGAGTTTGAGGCTGAGTTCAGGGCCAGCCTGAACTACAAAGTGAGGCCCTGTAAAAAAAAAAAAAAAAAAAAAAAAAAAAAAAAAAAAAAAACAGACCCTGTGGAATAAGATTATTGCTACAAGAAAAGGAAGGCAGAGGACAGAGATATTATGGTCATCTTGGTACCCATGGAGAATTTGTTCCAGGGCCTGTGCAGACACACACACCTAGGATGTTCAAGTCCTTTATGCAAAACACCTTAGTATTTACATTTAACTGCTCTGCATTTTCTCTTACATGTTAAATCACTCTAGATGATGTTCAGTACCTAATGAAGTTTAAGTGCCATGAAAAAGTTCATTATACCACATTGTTTAGGGAATAATGAAAAGAAAAAAGCCTGTTAACCCTCAGTACAGACATAGATTTTTTCCCCCAATATTTTCCATCCTCAGTTTGTTGAATGAGCCAAGAATAGGGAGTGCAGGCTGTACTTTGATGGAGTAGGGACTGTAGTACTAGGAGGAACACTCTGAAACTAAAATCAACCTCGTTTTCAAAAGTCAGGACAAAAAGGTTATTCATATATATAAAGAGAATAGTAAACATAGCTGAGGAGGACCAAGATGGGGAATGAAAGGTGGCATGACTGGATCAGAGAAAATTTGACTCTGAGGCCAACCTAGTCTAGGGAAGGGGTGTAGACTGGTCAGGCTAAGGGTAAGACAAAGTCTAGGGTCTGGAAGGAGAGAGGCTCCACAGAGTTTTAGTGAACAAGCATTTTGTCCTAACTATCAGTGAGGAAAAATAGGCTCATCATGGATGCAGTGACAAATGTGAACTTGGAGCATCCAGCCTTTTTGTCAGTAAACAGAGGGGACACTCACGAGCTAATCTAAGTTATGGAGGGAAACCACTCTGTGCAGCAAGTTGTTTTCTAGGACACAGAGGACTGATGGGAATTCCTGACTGATGCTTTCCAAGATCGTGGAACTCAGGTAAAACATGCAGTTGTCAGATCAGACAATTCAGCCTCAAGGAGGCAAAGTCCTTTTCCACAGGACACCGTCACAAGATTCCTTTTATTCTCTTCAAACAACATACACATCCCCTTCCCTCCATCCTCCCCAAGCACCTGTTAGATGTTAGTCATATTTCATCCTTCTATCCTTTTTGAGATTGCCACAAGACTCTTGTTAGCCAAGTCCAAAGGTTCTAACTCAAGCTCATTAATTCCCTCTTGTGTATTTGCAGTTGTGAGACAAACTCCTACCCAGCACCTGAAAAATCACTTCCCAGCTCTGACCTGGGAACATGAATTAGGCTTGGCCTTCACCAAGAACCGGATGAACTACACCAACAAATTCCTGGTCATTCCTGAGTCAGGAGACTACTTTGTTTACTCCCAGATCACATTCCGAGGAACCACTTCTGAGTGTGGTAACATCAGCCAAGGGAGACAACAGAACAAGCCAGACTCCATCATCGTGGTCATTACCAAGGTAACAGACAGCTACCCCGAGCCCTCCCAGCTCCTAACGGGAACCAAGTCTGTGTGTGAAATAAGCAGCAACTGGTTCCAGCCCCTGTACCTCGGAGCCATGTTCTCCTTGCAAGAAGGGGACAAGCTGATGGTGAACGTCAGTGATATCTCTTTGGTGGATTACACAAAAGAAGACAAAACCTTCTTTGGAGCCTTCTTGCTGTAGGAGCAAAGCAGATATTTCTGCCTGAAGGAGCCATGCCTCCTACTTCCAATTTTCTTCATTCATATACAATTATAATGAGGGCTTTTGGGGGGCTTGGCATAGGGCATATTCCACAGTGAAAGTGGTTTAGCTATGAAATTTGTCACCCTTAAATTTACACTATATTTGCTTTCCTGCTGAGAATACTAATTGAGGAAAAAGTAGAAGAGAAAAGGCAGAGTACTGTGGTTGTTTCTAGGAAAGTTGAGTTTCTAAACATTGATCACCAAATGGATATGTGATCTTCTCAAGTAAGGATTTAAAGGAGAATATTCCCACACCTTCCTGTTACATTCTCATCACCAGAAGACCAGCTATTACTCAACTGGATCTACATTTGCTTCCATTCAGAAGCTTTGGACAACATCCAGAGAAAGTCCAAGTATTTTCATGCCTAGTCTAACAAATGAAAAGAGCAGACACTTTTCATGAATCTACTTCAATAGGGAATAGATTTTCAAGCATATACTGCCTATGAGAAGAGTTACCTTTCCTTGGATTATGGCCACAGATGTCAAAATAAGCAAGTGCGAGCTCCATATGCATATCCAAAATACAGCAATAGCATATATTCAGCTCATCTTTCTTGGGTACTTATTCTGGACACTAGCTCAATCCAGAGGACACTATGAAGAACAACACAAGAGTCTATGCAAAGCTTCTACAATAACCTCTGATGCCTCCTGGTTAGACATCAATCAATTTATGCCAAAAAAAGACTTCAAATCTGAAAGATATTATCATCTAAACACTGTTATTTCTAGGACTGTTCTGGGAAAGCCATCTACCAGGTCACTCAAAACATTTGATGACAAATTACTAGTGAAGTAGACCAATTGTGCAACAAACCATGGACTTCTTCTCTAGGGAGGAAAAATATGTCAATCCTCAAATTTGGAGAAGTTTGCATAGGTCTGTTTTGAGGTCTGATTTTCTACTATATAAGTTGAGTGTTATGTCAGTATTTTTCCCATAAAATATTCAAAGGTATTTGGATGTGAGATTAGCCAACCAGCCCGTCAAGTTCTTCTCCTGAGAAGAAAGGGTGGACACTATGCTGCTGAGGGCTGAGGTCTTCTGATCAAAATGATTTTCCTGCATCACTGTATGAAGGGCAGGAGGGCTGGTTCTGGTTTTTTTTAGGCTCTACTGACTGGCTTGTAAAGAAGGAATTGTTTCCGAGGATCAAATAAGCTCATCAGAATGAAACGGGTTAACTTTCTGCATTCTGTGTAGTCCTAGAGGAGTTCAGTGTGACATAGCTAGGCATTTCCAGCACCTTGCTCCCTAGCATGGGAAACTTTACAGATGAGTCTGACAGCAAACTTGGCCCTGAAATCACTCTTACTCTGGTTGCCAGGAAACTACAGATGCAGAGACATGTGCTATGACTTCTGAACATAGTGATTGGTTGAGTAGTGGTCCTTGATCAACACTTGTTGACTATCAACTAATTTCAGGTTAATTTCAGGTTCCTCATATTAATTTCAGGTTCCTCAGTTAGGAGGGTGAGACTCTCAGTGTACTTTCTAACCTTTGTTAGACTCACCCACAGTGAGCCTCCTCCTCGCCTTTAGCTTCCCAAAACAGCAGAAGGGTGTGGTCAGCTCCACCTGGCTCTCCGGAGTCTTCATAGAGGAAGTGAAGCCCGAAAGAAGGTGGGTAGCCCCAAGATGACCACAGGGAAAGGATATCTCAAAAGGAGGAATTACCCTTTGCTTAAAGTAGAAAAGAAAGGTTTCTCAATAACTCCAAAACTAGCTTAACAAGAGAAGGTTCCCTCAACCCACTCTGAGAAAAATATGTATTGGTAAACACTGAATGCTTCATCATTGTCTTAATGGAATTAGCATTCCATTAAGAACGCCTGCACTTGTCTCTGGGATTCATAAGAGCATCAAGCAACTCATATCTCATACAGGAAAGCATTTACACAAAAGAGGCCAATGAGACCAGCCACTTTCTCCACTGCAAGGAGGCCCTTGACACTGGCCTTCAACCTGCCCACAGGGGAGCCAGTGGATTCTGAAGTTTATCCAACACAGAAATATCCTCACAACCTAGGACACAGAAGAATTTGAGGAAATCTTTACCACATCTTTATTTTGTTGGAAAGTGTGGTTCAAGTTTTTATTGCTGGTTTTGTTAAAATCTTAACAGTATATCTTTTCCTATAAAAAGATACAACCAAGCACTCCTAAAAGGACTCGCATCAGGGCTTCTCTCTCTGAGGCAGTATCTCCAGAGAAGACATTTCTGCACTCTTTTTAAAAACAAGGTGGGGAATATGCTTTTTAAGAACATGTGACGATCCCGTAAAAGAGGCTAATGAGATACATTTGAGATTTTGAGAGGGAGCATGCCTTAGAAAACAGCTCATTTCAAAAGGGAAATGCTTTGCCTGTGAAAAGTCTCTCAAAAAGCTGAATTCACAATCAATTCCATAAGCATTTACTTAGTTCCTAATCACACTGGGACCCAGAAGTAAATTATTTTAGTCTAGACATGTTCGTCCTAACTGCTCATCAGCTCCATTGTCTACAGATCCTTTAATTTATTCTGTTTGTATTAGGTGATCCATTCTCTAACTTGAGGCACACAGATATTCTGTTACTGTGAAAATGAGTGCCACTTGATGAACGAGTATCATTAAGTGATGTGTATTTACTCTAGGTGGTTTTTTAAAAAATAGCTACTCAAGGATAGCATCTCAGAAATAAATAAGGGAAAGGAATCCTATGGTAGAGCCCATTCTTGAAGCTACATTAGCGAGAGGTTGATACTTGCTAGTCTCCAATTTGATATTTAACACTCTTGAAAATATTAGGACTTTCAGGATGACTCAAAAGGCCTTGAAAAATATGTGTTCCTCAGCAATACAAAAAAATAATCAAAATTCATAGATCACTTAAATTTTGATCTTAGCATGGTTCAGATCTATGTGAGAGAACAGAATCAGGAGGTTACTAAAATGTCTAATACTTTTGTTTTGTTTTTACTAAAATACAACAAGAGGAAAAAGTGTATCTTTTCATTTCCTGAAACATCTCAGGTTTAGTTCACTAACAGGGCATTCCAGAACCACTGGCTTCATTTTGACCTATGCTGTGTCACCCAGGAGGAAATTCCAGCTCTCTACTGGTCAGTGAGCCTTCTGGATGATAGAAGTCCAGCTTACTCACCACGCATGAGGCACGGCCATTGCCAGTGCTCTCTTGCAAGTATTTTCTCAAGTGCTTACTCAATCCTATTTCCATGATTGTGACACTGAGGATTAATTTTTTAGGACAGGTCTGTTTGTACTCTGTACCTTGCAAAAGATCGACTCCAGATTTCCTGCTCCTTCAGAGCCGAAGTGCTGGAATTACTTTTCTAAAATTCAGCAGAATTTTCTTTAAATGTATGATATATCCTGAATATTAATGATTGCATCATATTGGAAACTATGCCCTTGGAAAATTCAGGGAAATATTAATTCTAGAATAATTTTGCACCAGTGATTTGAATGTAATTCAGAACAACCGCATTCATGCCTGGCCTCACCCTACAACCCCGTTTACAGCTTATTAGGCTCTGAGAGTCACTTGCTCCCCTCTCTTCCATTTCTGTCTTGAAAAGAAAATACTGTTTCAGCCCAAATAGAAGTTACTTGGACCATACAATGAGTTAATGGCAGATCTAGAACTGAAATGCTGTCTTCCCAATTCATAATCCAAGACTAGTTCAATTCTCCTCTATTCTTGGAAAATTCTATCGATATAAGAAGGGAGAAATTGAAGGAAGACAGAAATACTCTCTACTATTGGGAAGCAACACAGAAGGGGTAGCAGACATCACCCTTGTACCCCCAGAGGAAAGAGCTGGAATGAAAAGTTTTGGTTTTAGAAGCAGTCTCTTTGGCCTCATACCCAAATTACTCTCTCCCCCAAGTAGAAGCTTTCCAGGTAGTGATTTTTCAGTCACTGGAGATATTCAAGCCAAGGGCTTATCAACAAGAGTTTTCTAGAAGCTCTTCTTTCGTTTAGACTACAGAAGTGACTACGCCAAAGGATTTCTGAAATCTTTTCTAAATCTTTGACTGTGTGACCATCTTTTAAGTGACTTCTGTGCATTCTCTTTGATCATGAACAGCCAGGCTGCTTTGTGAAGGGCTCAGTGGTTCCCAGGCTCTACATAGCTGTCATTTCTCACTCACTTAAACAAAGTGACCCTGAGACCTTGGCCAATAGAGAAATGTCATGGGATTCCAGAGCTGACATCATCCGCCAAGTTTATCTGTTCCAAGTTCCATCATTTCATAGATGAAGAAAGACAGGCTGAGAAAGATGATATAGTGGCCCCAAACCAGACAGTAGCTAATTGGCACACGGAGGCTAGAATTCTATCCTCTGATACCAACCCTAGCAGTGTGTCAACTCCATCTGTGACTCATGTTTTGGAGCATGTGTCACATCACAGCACTCATCTAGATGCTGGAGAGCTGCGAGGGACTGTGACAGACCACTCTTGCTCTCATGGCACGCATGCAGGAGGAAGCAGATAGGTACTGTTGAGTAAAAAGAGCAGCTCAATGTAAATGATTTTATTTTTAAAGTCATTAACATGTGTTTTTCCCCTTTGTTTCAGGGGTATATAGACTGAAAAGATGAAGGTGTTTATGTGATTTTTAGTGATAAGCCCCATGTGCTTTTACTGATTTTGTTTTATGTTAAAACGCCACAACCCCAAGGTAAAATGCATATTGTATGTTGTTGGAGATGTAATAACTGGTACATGTCCCATGTCCTCGGGCACTACCATATAAATTCCAATGTCTGTAAATGAAAAGTTTTATATGTTAATGTATTTCATAAATGTAACTTAATAAACAGGCACTGAAGGCTAATAGATTTTGGCAATTAAGTCAATTCTTTTTGTCAATTGGTTCATTCATTTTTCTAAGTTAGGACTTAAGAGAAATCTCATCGGATTTTAAAAGTACATTTAGTGGTCCATATTCTTGAACACAACTGATTTTCACAGGTTTTAATAATAAAACTATTTTTAAGAAATGATTTTGAAACGTCACAGATTATGCCACTCTGGTTAAATCATGGGAAGAGAGGCAGGACATAATTTACTGGTCCTTGTACAAATTTAGGAGACTATAGTGAAGTGGCTAAATCTGATAGCAAACAATCCTAACAAGGAGAATGAAAAGCCCAAGGGCACAAGTACTTGACAGAACCAGAACTGGATCCAAGTGTGTCTCCGACCCTAGATCTGCTGCCTCGTATGAAAAAAGCCATCACCAGAAATCAAGAGTTCAACACATCTTGCTTTCTACTCTGTAGAGTTGTAACTGGGGCAACATTCATGTTCTGTCAATATTAGTTTGAGTCTGATTAAATTTTCATATCCAAGAGTCAAAAACCATGACATTTCAGAAATTGCATTAGTTTGAACCTAATAGCCATAGGTAGAATCAGAAAGGGAGAATTTCAGAAAGAAAGGCTTCCCTCTGAAACATTGTAGGAAAGAAATGGATTTGCCTGCAAAACATCAGCCTCAAAATTTTTCCTTCCGACGGCCAGGGATTTAGCTCAGTGGTTCCAGTGACTGCCTTGCAAGTGCAAGGTCCCTGGTTTGATCCCCAACAACACCGGGCATGGTGACTCACGACCACCAGCAGTCAGTACCACATACCACCATGCCCACATGCAACAATGCCAGGCTTGGTGACTCATGCCCACCAGCAATCAGTACCACATACCACAATGCCGGATGTGGTGGCTCTTGCCTGTGACCCAGCACTTGGGAGACAGAGGCAGGAGGATTCCTGAGTTAGAGGCTGAGTTCAGGTCCAGCCTGAACTATAAAGTGAAACCTTGTCTCAAAAAAACTTAAAAAAAAAAAAAGTCCTTCCCAGTGAGGAACTGAGAATGTATTGATGGCTTTCTGAAAGTCACTGTTCACATTAGCTTGTCACCACACCTGGAAGTGACAAAAACAAAATATTCTTTACACTTGTAGCAAGAAATAAATTGTTTACCCTAAATTTATTAAAAACCATGTATCTGTCAAAATCATTATGTCAGAACCCCATATGAAAAATATTGATAGAAGTCTAACCTAGGTCACCAAAAACAAGTTTTTTAATCAGTTCTCAGAAGTAAGCTCCATCCTGAGGAACTATGGAACAAAAAGACCAAACTATCCCACTGTCTCTCCTAATGTCAATTCAGCTGTTTACAGAGAACATCCAGTGTCCAATTAAAGCACAGCTAACATTCAGTCAGAACACAGGCGGTGCATGTCCTATTCCACAGTCCAGATTATAACCGGCTGATGTTTAGTTCACTCTAGTTGTTAGGTGTTTTACTACTATTCCTACTTATATTGCTTCTACCCCGCAACCCTTTTATGCACCATCACAACGATAGTCCATAAGAACAATCACACCTCACGATGGAATTTTAGAAGACCGACTAGGTCAAGCATCAGAAGACACATATTTTATGACCACATTTGTCAGCTTTCAAACTGTGAAGTCCTTGGCCAAATATGCATATAGATACCAGTTCTCTGCTCTGATCAGAAAGATCTCAATAATTCTGTATGTATAGTACTTGAGTTTTGAAGGAGCTTCCCTTTTTAAGTATGTGGGAGGAGGTATGGGGTTTCTCCAAGAAAAAGCAAAATTCCCCATGTACCTTACACTACAAAGCTCTCCAATAAGCACATGGGGATTTTTTAACTCTTCAGTGCAGCAAAGAATAAGGTAACTAGAGCTCAGATGTGAATCTCAAGGTTGACTGAGATTGTTCTATGTTGGCAATTCTCCTCATCCCACACTCTACCCACTGGGCATCTCTGACTATGTTATCTAAGACAACATAGCCAGAAAGATCTTTCTAGATTTGGAGCTAGCAATCAGTATAACCCCCAAACCTTTATCTTCTGTCTTCTTTTCAGCTTTGCCTACATCTTTATTGTGCAGCATTGGGCAAGACATCTAACTTCTTTTTGTCAATCTCCAAAATGTGGAGATTGTCCACATTGGAAATCTCCAATAGTGGCAATCTCCAAAATCATTTCCAGCCCTCAAATTCTAGAGTTCCAGCTACACTGTGCCAGAGTTCTCATTGTTTCCATACTCCAAATAAGTAAACCACATCTTGCTTTTTGAGGGGACAACTTACACAGAGCCTTCCTCTCTCTAGGCGATGCCTGCAAAACCATGATCCACTATCATCCCATCCTTCTTCAGGGAGCTCAGCCTAAAAGTCCCACAAGACAGAGCTACTTGACTGTCTCCAAGTTCATCTCTTTGCCATTCAGAGGTATAGCTCTTAATTTGTGCTGCACATTGTGAGAGAAGGGGGTAGAAAAACAGGGGAAATCCTAGGCTAATTAAATACTTATATCAGAATCTACAGAGGCAGAACACAGGCAGTGGTTTAAAACAAACAGCTAGTTCCAGTGTGTTTCCACAGACAATAACCAGTTTTAAGGCACTGGCTCATGACAGAAAGGGCAGAGCTCTGAAGCTGGACACATCTGCATTGTGTTCTCCGTTCCACCATGTTCCGGGTATGAGATCACAGGCATCTGACATAGTCTACCTGAGCCTCACTTTCCACAGCAGCAAAATGGCAACATGAAAGCACATGTGTGCCCTTGAGAGAGTACAGAGATAATACCTGTGCAGGTGCATGGTCTTGGTCTTGGTGTGGTTCCTGATCTGTGCTCAGTGAACAGCAGCTGCAAAGAAATGGCCTGAAAGTTATGTTCTCTGTTTTTCTTCTCTTCTGTATGTAAGGAAGCAATACCAAATAATGAATATTATAAAATTATAATAAAATGTTTGAGGACTTGGTCATTCATTCATTCAAGAGAATAATAGACATTTTCAGCATGTCTAGAACCAGGTACTGTGGGTGAAGGGACAGGATGTGTGTCTTTCATAGTTCTGTGCTATCAGGTTGAAGCTAGAGTGGGGAAGTGTCATGATATTTGTCTAGATGTCCCCCAAAGCCTCGTGTGCTCCAAGTAGGGCTCTTAAGATGTGATTGGATCACTTGGGCATACCATCCTCAGTGGACTAGTCCACTGATAAGTTTATAGCTATCAGGAGACGTCAGGAAATTAAAGCTGGTTGGAGAAGGTGAGTCACTGGGATGTGGTCTTGGAGGGTCTATCGCCCTCTGTCCTCCCTTGATCTCTTTCTTTGCTTATTGCTTGCCATTCAGGACCAATTCTCCTCTGCCATCCCCTCTGCCATGATGTCTTGCCTTGTCATCAGCTGACGATGGACTGAAATTTCTACAAACTATGAGCCAAGATAGACCTTTCCCCTCCAGAGTCGTAGGTGTCAGGTGTTGCGTCTCAGTGAGGAGAAAACAAGTGACACAGGGAGACAATAAAGGAATTCCTAACTGATAAATTATTATGTTATACAAAGGAAACACATAGGGTGTGAAGATAAAAAATCAAAAAGACCACATACATTCCACAGGTGACCTCGAGCGAGCCTCTGCCAGTCCATGCTGCACAGTAGGCTTTGTTTAGTTAATATTTGGACTTGTGACTTCACAGTACAATCGCTGGCTGAGAGCATGACTCACCCTGTGGGTACTGCCAATTCCCTATGGGGCAAAGACTGAGGTGGCTGAGCACTGACAACTGCCAGCTGTTGCTGGGCCAAAGTAAACAATCACGCCTTGGACTCTGCTGGCCTGATGGATGGGAACCGCCTCATGAATCCCTAGTGTGCAGCTTCACGCTCTCAGATGGGAAATGTTTCTCTTGCAGCTGCTGCAAAGAGAACCCAACTGTGTGCAAGGGAGCTTTGCTGGGTTTTGCCCTTGCTTCAGGGAATACAATCTCACATCAAAAGGAAAATCGCGAGGGCACATCCTTTGTCCCATTTGCAGCTCAGAGGAGGAGAACAGGGTCACAGTGGACTCAGACTGGGAGGACTGAGAACCATCACATAGCTGGTGCCACAGTATGTGCTTAACTGGTCCAAAGTTAAAAGGAATTGAGAAGCCCTGAGCACCTGTCACAAAATAGGCCTCACTGGCCATGTTTAACAGACTCAATTGTTATTCAAGCTCATAAAAATGTTAGCAATCAAGAATACTGGCTTCCATTTCACTGCTGAATAGATGGAGTCTTGAGGTGGTGTTGTGACTTTTCCATAGTTCCACAGATCATGAGCTATTAAGTCAAGACATGCTGACTGCAAAAACCATGCAATTGACTATGGTTATGGAATATACTTTGCTTTCTGTCCTGGGATTTCCTAGTGAAAGACAGTGACAGCTTGTCAGGAAGGAAAAGCAAAAAAAGGAAAGAAAGGAACTGTCACACTATTGAGCACCTCAGTTACAACACTAGGTACTTCACCCTTGTTCATGAAGTTAACCTTGCCGAAAAGTAGGTATTATTATTCCTATTTTTCACAAAAAGAAACTGAGGCTCATAGAGCTTATGGAAACTTTCCATTTCTGCACATCTCATAAGCAGTACAGATCAACTTTTGGGGGGCCTTTTAGTTCACATCTCTGCCCTCCACACATTCTTCCAACCCTGCTCCCCATAGGAGCCACTCCCTAAAAATGGCTTGAATAAAAATCAATATTTCAGCACCAAGCAGAGAAAATGGAAGCTAAAAAATATTGACAGAGGGCCGGGGATTTAGCTCCATGGTTCCGGCGCCTGTCTTGCAAGCACAAGGACCCAGGTTCGATCCCCGGTAACCACATACAATACTGGGTGTGGAGACTCATGCCCAGCAGCAATCAGTACCACATACCACAGTGCCGAGCATGGTGGCTCACACCTGTAATCCCAGCACTCGGGAGGCAGAGGCAGGAGGATTGCTGTGATGTGAGTTGGAGGCTGAGCTCAGGGGCAGCCTGAACTACAAAGCGAGACCCTGTCTCAAAAAATATATATATATTGACAGGGTTAATCATTGAGATTACTCAAGAAAGCAGGAAAGCCATTCCTAGGCTCATCAGCTAGAGCCTCTATGTATTATTCTGTGGCTTTGTCAAATGATGAAGAAAACGAAGAAGATAGTACTAAAAACTCCTGGACATTTCCCTGTGTTTCCCCTATGGTCCTTCAAAGTGAATCCCAAAAGGTTAAATGTGGTTTCAATAAAAGTGTGGGTGTCAAGTTCATAAAGGAAGGAAGAAAAAGTCATTTATGGGGAACTTAAGCTTTCTTTCAACAAGAACATGTTGCATGAAACTTAATCTCTCATTCAAAACCACAAGGGAAAACAAAGAAGCCCTACTTAATACTGTATAGTGTAGAAGAATCCAGCCAGACGGACTGAAGTCTATATTTTGTTCTATCATGTTCCTTTGACCAGGTTGTATAACAAAATGACTGTGTACTCATTTAAGTACCCTCAGGTACCTAGTTCCAGGCACTACTCTGACCTCTGAGAAAACAAAGATAAAGTAGACACTTGGACTTCTACTTCTAGCCGTGGCTAAAGGTCCTACCTTCCTGATATAACTGCCATAAAGCCAGGCAGTGCATATGAAGCAAAATCTTTGTCACTGAGAAAAAAGCAATCTAATAACATGGTCTTTGAGAGCAGATAAAAGTACAAGATAAGCCACATAATTACTTCAGCTATCTGACCATGGAATTTCCAAATACTAGCCTGGTAAGTTTGTTCAAAGAGACTGAGGAAGTTTTGTAAAGTGGAGAAAACACATATTAAGTGGGGGCTAATATGAGGGAAAGAATGTAGGAAAGAAAAATGCTCCACAGAGATACTGCAGAGCTCTCACATGGGTCTCTTTGGTAGAATGCTAAGCAGTACATCTACAGAAACATAGCAGAAAATGGCTGCAGGAGCTGAGGGCTGGACAGAGACCACAGAAGCCACAACATCACTGGAGTAACAAGGAAGTACCATCAGTCCAAGGACAACCACGTCCACTATAATCCTAATCATCCAGGTGAAGCTCTGGAAAGGCCATGTTTAAGACTATGCTATCTTAGGCTCATCCCAACAAGCCCTTAAAACAAGCCTTGGTGAGATAAAACATGCAGGAAAAAAAGAAAAGTCAATACTTTAAAGGAAGACAGTGAAATTCAGCTGTGTCAAAAATATCCCTTCTAAAATATCCAGCATAAAATTAGAAATCACTAGACCTGGAAAGAACTAGGAAAAAATGTGGTGTGTACCAGGGAGTGGGGAAAATAGAAACATACCCAACAGTGTCAGAGCTATTAGAATTAGAAGACAAAGACTTGTAAGTAGCTATCATGTATTCAGTTTTAAATGAAAAGACAGATGCAAGTAACACCTCTGGAACTCTCAGCAAATAGGTAAAAATTCTAAAAACAATCAAAACAAAATTCTAACCATGGAAAGCACCATATTAGAAACTCAAAAGTTCACCAGAAAGGCTTTAACATCATAAAGTACATTAAGAGGAAAAAATAGTGAACTTAAGACAGGATAATAAAAACACTCAAATCACAAAAAGAAAAATTGACAGAACCCTGGTAACACTTGGGACAAAACTGGATCCAACATATTTTGAATTAGACCTCTAGAAGGAAATAAAAAAGAAATACAAGCACAAAACATATTCTTAAAAAAGAAATAATGGTCAACATTTTGCAAATTTGATGAAAAACAACCCATTGGCCCAAGAAATTCAATAAGCTACAAAGAAGATAAACTTTTAAAAGAAAGAAAATCAAATAAAATCCCCTCATATTCAAATAAATATAAAAGAAAATCTTTAAAAAGGTGGAAAAAACAATATATATTACATTCAGTAATACAATGGTAAAAAGTGGCTTCTAACTTCTTAGGGAAGCAAAGTAACATCTTTGAATTGCTGACAGAAAAAATAAATCAACACAGAATTCTGCCTTGAAGGAAACTATCCTTCAAAAGGAAGGGAAAATAGAGATTAGCTTGCAGAATTGAGACAGGAGAATTTCCAAAGTCTACATTTGTCTACAGATGCAACAGATCATGCCTTTTAATCTCTCACATTAAAATCTCACAGAATGAGAGAGATCATGGTAACACAACCTAATCACCCCAGGGGAAACCTTTTCTAGTTGTTCATCCAGAAAAAGATTTTGTGTACCAAAAAGTTTTGGAAACTTTTTCTGGGAGAAAAAAAAAATTTCTTTGGGAATTTTGACAAGCGATAGACAAAAAGTTTTATTTGGAAAGATGAGTGGAAAGAGGCTCTGTGGGGAACTCCTCACCTTCCACACCCAGCTTCTCAAGACACACAGAAAATTTGTGCAGGGTTTTCATAGAAACAGTGAAATAAATATATTCTTGTCCCGTGGTCAGAAAGTAAAGGTCTTGGTGTGAACAGGTCAGAATATGTACTGAGTTGTCTCCCTGCTGATAAACTGAATTCTCGAATTAGGAAGGGAAATTTTGTCGTACTCTTCTTGGAGTGAATTGAAACCTCTTGCTGGCATCCTCAGGACCTCGGTTGCCCTGTTTTCTGTCTCTCGGTGCAGGGCAGATTGCCCGGCTCTGTAAAGTCCGCCCTCTTTCTTCACTGCCGTTCAGAAGTCCCCCAGGCCGAAGTTTCCTCACTTGTCTCCTCAGTTTTAGGGATCACATCTGCGCTGTTCTGGCTGCACAGAGTTGTTTCATATATTACGCCGCATTTTCTACTTGTTAAACAAGATAAGAACTTTTGCACCTTTTTCTCTCACAGCCAAAAGCTCAAATTTCAATTTATTTTCAAATCTGCTAGACCATTTTGATGGGTATGTCGTTAATGATTTTTATGTTTTTTATTTCATAAAATGTCATGTGTAAATTTCAAAATATTTTATACAATTTATAATTTAACTCTAGAGTTCTTGGTGTATGAATCTGTTGTTTATTGCTTTTGTATATCATCATTCACAGTGATTTATTTCCTGAATGACTGCTGAGTTCTGAGAAAAGCATATCCTTTCATCTGTGAGGGATCCGAGTACCTACATTTTCGATCTCTCCCTTACGAGGTTAGCGTGTGACTCTGCTAGGGGCTGGGAGGCAATGAGCTCGTTGTCATAGCAGCTGACCTAGAACTTCTCTGGGAGACTTAGAAAGGGAAATTTTGACAGTAGAAATAAATAATTTCAAAAAAGGAGATCAAAGGCAAGATTCCTCTATTTGAGGAAAATGGATACATGAGATGTGATCAAAACAAATGATGAATTTTTTGTTCTTACTCTAATTTACTAATAGTCATTTTCGGTGGGGTTTTTTAGTATATATTTGCAGTACATAATGATTCAATCCTTTAGAGAGAGTTGGTACATGCATACATTTATCCTACTGTCCTTGTCACTTTCTTCAGCACTTCTAGAATCCTTGATTATGTATTTAGTTGCATTGTCATTGCTGCCTTGATGACCAGAATCGATTCAAATGTTCACCTTTCAGGGTTGTCTTGATTTTGAAAAAGAGCCAGAGCTTTCCCAGTGCCAGATCCACTGAATAAGGTGGATAAGGACACACTGCCTGGTTTTGAGAAGGCTACTTTCCATTGGATGGCAACAGTGGCGGCAGTCACTGTGCTTGTGATAAACCATGTAAAGAGACTCAGGAAGGAGACTTCCAGAACTGCTTCAGAAAGTGCCAAGAATGATAGAGAAAATGTGTTCAAGGCTGGGGGTTTAGCTCAGTGGTTCCAGTGTCTGCCTTGTAAATTCAAGGTCCTGAGTTCAATCCCCTCCCCGGCAACCACACACCAAAATGCTGGGCATGGTGGCTCATGCCTATAATCTCAGCACTCGGTGGGCAGAGGCAAGAGGATTGCTGAGTTTGAGGTTTGCTACATAATGAGTTCAGTGCCAGGCTGAACTACAAAGCAAGACCCTGTCTTAAAAAAAGATGTGTTCAAAGCAAGAGGGAGTATGTTATAATCGCAATGTGTCTCTTCCTGTGATAAATGCTTTTCATATGAGCATTTTGATCATTCCACTTACTAAGCAGGGAGAGAATGATAATTCTAAAATGGAAAAGTATCATATAGACTGGATGCTGATTGTAAAGATGTTCATCGTACTCCTAGAAGTTGTCACATCTCTCAATTGAAGTAGTTCAGCCCCGGGGCTCAGGACTAATCCCCTACACTGAGGTCTCTTTCCACTGCAACAGCTTATAAACTGCTAGTTGAAGAATGTTCAAATCCTGAAACTCAGAATCTGGATTCCATGGAATAAGTCAGTCTGGATTCCTTACAGCTGGACTATCTTTGTATCCAGGTTCCACGGCCTCTCCTGAAGCTACTGCAGGCTCCTTAGGCCATAATTCCCTCTGGCCACTCCTTTGGGGATACCACACTCACAATGCAGCAATTGATGCAACTCAATAGCAATGATGCACAAGCATTCTAGTCTGCAGCCAAGGAATGGACATGATATGTTCACCAGCAATCTGCAGTGAGTCAGCTACTGTCCTAGATGGCTTATGGAGAGCGTCTCTCATTCATACACTTACCAGTACTCATTCAAAGCATCCAATCCACTGGCCAGTTCTTTGGCTTGACTTTCCTGATCACTCTACTTAGAGTGGTCTCTTTTGTTACCCACAACTCTTTGTTCCCTTCATGGTACCTTAGATCACTTTTTTGTTCTTGAAATATATTTATAAGGCACATCTGCCTTTTTTCTGCTGAATCCCAGCACCTAGCACAGCATAGGTACATAATAAAGTGTGCTGAGTGAGAAAATACTCCACTGGAAAAATCTTGTTAAAAAGAAATCAGATACCATACATCTTTAACTGTGTGCACTGAGTCACTTCGCAATTTCTAATTATAGTTAAGTCTGCGCCCTTAAATTTTATGTTGAAATTGAAAGTTATAAATAAAAATAGCATTCTATGGAGGATTTAATTCTGTCATAAGACATACTAAAGGTGTGAAATATACAGAATGTGACAGCTTTAGACTTGTTACAAAAAAAAAAAACCTTGAAAGCCAGAATATATTTACAATTTCACATGCCCCCTTAGTAAAGTTTTCTTTATGGTGAATTTTGAGGACACATGAATTTTTCATTTTGATAATCATAAGAATTTTAATTTTCATCTAATTCATTATTATGATTTAGGTCTGAAATGGCCCCAAACCCTCACGTGTTGGGAAGGTAATTGGATTATGTAAGTGTTATAGATGACTAACTGTTAGGAGGAAGGATGTGGCCAGAAGAGATAGAGCAGTGAGTGTAACCTGGAAGGGTATACATCTCTCCCAGCTCCTTTCTTCACACTTCACTTCCTGGGTGCCATGACCTGAGCAGCTTTCCTCCACCTAAACTTTCCATCTCACCTTCCTACCTGGGAGCAGCCAGCTATGGACAGAAACATGAACCAAAATAAACCACACATCCTTAAGTTGCAGGTGCCAGGTGCTTTGGTCCTGGCGATGCAAGAGGTGACTAAGACACTCAACAATTCCTAATGGATAATGGCCCTAAGAAGAGTTAATTGAGAGCAGAAGGGCATACAGTTTGGAATGTTCAATGATCCTGGAAAAGTCTTGGTAAAGGTAGAAAAAACTGAGGGGAAAGAACACAGAAGAACTTCCAGAAGTATACTTCCTTAATAGTTTGAATTTTATCAATATAAAAATGTAAGACATTTACTTTCTATCATGTCATATGAAGTATAAGTAATAGACTTAATTTTTCTTATTAGCCCAAAAATCTAAAATATTTACTACCTAGTCTTTTACAAAAGAAGCTGGCCAACTCCTGCTCCACATTGAAAATAACTGAGCAATGTTAAGAGAAGTTAAGGCCTAAAAGAAGGGAAAAGTCAACTCCTCTTCAGGTTAGAAAACTCAATATTGGTCAGCTGTTGTATCTTGCTAATATTGATTAATAAATCCAATACCATCTAAATCAAAATCCCAGTAGGCTTGTTTTGATTAAAAGTCAAAAGGTTGATTTAAACTGCATAAGCAATTACAAAGGATTTAGGCTAACACCATGTTTTGAGAGAATATCTTTGAAAAATTTATCACATTTCAAGACTTAGGGTGAAATTACAATAACTCAGCATAATATTGACACAAAAATAGATAAATGGACCAGTGGAATAGAGTCCAAAAATACTCCTCATTTATACAGTCAGTTAATTTTCTTAAAAGCCAAAGTGACTCAAAAGAAGAAAAAAGTCTTTTCTACAAATTGTACAGAAAAACTAGATATGTATATAAAATGATGACTTATTGATCAAAAACTTATTTGGAACAAATATAGGCCTAAATATAAAAATCAAAGTGATATAGTTGATATTGTGAAATAGAAAATATTTAAAAGGAAAGAGGGTGTAGGGGTAAATAACAAGGGAAAAACAAATGTGATAGTAATTTGAAAAAAAAAGGAAACAAAACTTATGTATATAGGGGTAGTGGGGTTGCAAGGTGGGTGGAGAAAGGGGAAAAAATGAGAATCAAGTCATGTCATACTCTGGTACAAACTCACAATGTTGAATGTGATGATGATGTGTATTCATAATTGCCAAAAAAGATTTGAATTTTTTAAAAATCTAAGTAAAGGATCCTATCTTCCCAGTCTTGGGGTAAATCAAGACCTCATAGCTAAAACATCAGAAAACACTAACCATAAAAGAAAATATAAGATTTCAGAATATATCAAAAACTCTTAAAACTGAATTTTTTAAAAACCTGGTCAACCTAATATGGAAAAGGGCAAAAATTTGAACATATATGTCACTGAGGACGATATACAAATAGCTATCCAGAAGACAATACAAGGCCAGGGATTTAGCTCAATGGTTCTAGAGTCTGCCTGGCAAGCACAAGATCATTACTTCAATCCCCAGTGCCACACACCACAGTGCTAGGTGTGGTGGCTCATGCCTGTAATCCCAGCACTTGGTAGGCAGAGGCAGGAAGATTGCTGCAAGTTTGAGGCTAGGTTTGGGCTACAGAGTGAATTCAGGGACAGTGTGAACTACAAAGGGAGCCCTTGTCTCAAAAAAAAGATGATACGATTCTTAAGAACCTTAGTCATTAGAATAGTTCAAATGCAACCATCATAAAAACCCACAGTACACTAGAGCCCACTAAGTTGGCTAATTTTAAAAATGCTAAAGATACCAAATGTTGTCTAAAACATGGACCCATTATAACTCACACATTGCTGGAAGGAATACAAAATGGAGAACTGTTGGCTGTTTCTTATACAGTTATTTATCTGCCTATGACCATTAATTCTACTCCTAGGTATTTATTTATTCTATAGAAATTGAAAATATGTTCCCTGTAAGAATGTAGAGAAAAAAATTTTTTGATAGCTAAAACTGAGCAAAATTAAGATGTCTACACTCCAGTGTACTGTAGGATACTGCTGGAAAACATGTGAAAAAGCAAGACAGAGTGTACACTGTATGAAGTCATTCACATGATGTTGGAGGAAAAGCCAATTAATCTGCAGTGATAGAAATCAGAATAACTGTTTCCACAAGGGAAAAAGAGGGCCAGGGATTAGGAAGGGACATTGGGGAACTTTCTGGAATGAATATTTATATCCTAATAAGGATTTGAATTGCATCATATTTGTCAAACTATCACTCTGTAGACTTAAGATATGTATGTGCATTTCTCTATAGGTAAATCGCACTTCAATTTAAAACAAGAAAAAACTTGACAGTGTCATCACAAGGATCACACTCTAACCTGCGAATTTCTTTGGAACATGGATAGGCTCCTTCTTTATTATCTCTCCACTCGAGCTGTCTCAACTGCTGCCCTGTTTCCCATGCACTAGTTGAAGTTCTACATATCAGTGGCCTTCTAGCCAGTTCTGGCTTGTAATCCAGTCCAGAGTCTCCAGTGAGTCCTTCACTCTGTAGTCAGGGATTGGCCTGAAATGAGGAAGTCCTGATATCACTCTTCCTTGCTGTCAAGATAAATTCCATTTGCTCCCAGGCAAAGCCATTTGTGACCCATCTCATGTATACCTACAGCTCCCCTTCAACCCTTTTCCTTTTGCAAACTGCCTTAAAGTCCACTAGACTCACCTAGCTTTGATTTCACAATTGTGCCCCCTTTTTCCAGTGTTCACACACACATGCACACACACACACACACACACACACACACACACACACACACACACAATTCCTCACCTAACACACTCTGAATTCAGGTCTTCGGTGAGACTTTGTTTTTAATATTTCATACATCCTTCCTCCTTTCTCTACTAGTATGATGTTAGAGACCTATTCTGTGCTTTCAAATTGTCTCCCTGTATTAGCTGGCTTTCTGTCACTGTGACAATATGCCTGAAATAAACACTTTACAAAGAAGAAAATTTTATTTTGCTTCATGGACACTTGCTTTAGCTGTTTAAGGCCTGTAGTGGCCCAGTACTTCACAGGGATGGGAGCATGCAACAGAGGAAGACAGGTCACTTCGTCAATGCTGTGACAAAAGAGAAGAAGGGACTGTGGTCTTACTATGGCTCCAATAATGTAACTTTCTCCCATTAGGCCCCACCATCTAAAAGTTTCTCCACCTTCAGTAGTGCCACAGTCTGGTGACCAAGCCTTTAACATATGGTTTGGGGGCATCTAAATCATAGCACTCCCAATTGTTTTATGGAGGCATATCATCAATTTTTAGTACCTATATCTATCAAATTTTAGTTTAGTATCTGTACCCAGACTAGATTGTGAATTCTATGAAGGCAGGAAATGGCACACAGTTATACATAATTGGTTCTTGGTAAATGAGCAGTTGAATCATAGCAGTAATCCAAAAATAACCACAGTCTTATAACTGCAGCACAAGACCTGAGCCTTCCAAGACAGAAGATGAACAAGCATCAACCAAAATTCAGAGTTGAGGAATGACCTAACTAGGCCCATTCTTTCTCTTGATGCAGGAGCTGGAACTCATATACTTAAATTTTAAATGCCAGATATAAAGGAAAATGTATCTCCAAGAATGTATTTATTGTAAAACTAGATCCAATATGTTTTCAGAATTATTAACCAAACCAAAAAGCCTCTTCCCTGTGACATGTAGACAACTGCCCAACCTGGGAGCCAGAGGTGTGTCCCTGAATACGGTGAGTGATGATCTCCAGCCTGCTCTTGGTTCAGCATAGCAGACTCAGACCCTTCCAACTACTTGACTGGCAGACCACTCCAAGACATAGTCTCAGAATGTGATACCTTGAAGATTTTTTTCTCTCAAGAAAAATGTTTCACTCTAGTCAACTAAAAGGCAAAGCAATGATCCTCTTTCCAAATGATGTCCTACAGTGACAATAAACCTTAGAAAGATGGTTGGCAGTGGATAAACTTTGGAAAGTCACAAACTGGAGCCAAACAACTACAGTTCTGCTCTCCTCTCCTCTTCTGCTGAGTATCTGTGGGGAATCCAACTCAGAATCTCTAAGTCTACCAGCTACATGACCATGAGCAACTCCTCAGAGCCTCAGTCTCATCATTAGTCAAACAAATTCAGAGTAATTATGACTCTTCACTCAATTACTGAGAGTCCCATATGGACTGCTAGCACATGAGAAAGTTTCCACCAATGTTATCTTGTATTAGCTTTATCTTAGAATTCTTCTTACATGGACTAAATACTACCTAGTATTTCATGTCCATCTCCTTATTTGTGCAACAAATGCAAGAAAGAAAGTTAAAATTCTCTTTGAAAGTAGCCACCCAAGCACAATTTGAGTCAGCTTTCATCGATGAAATCTTTTCCTACTTTTTTTCTTTTCTGCTAACATGAGCATCTCTATTTTGCACAAACTGTATGTCCATCAAAGCAAGTTAATTTGAATTTCACTGCAAGAGTGAAACAAGAATCTTGAAGGGAATAAGATAAGCAGCCAAGCTACCTCAGAATTAGCCAGCAACAAATGTTGGAGAGGCTGCAGAGAAGAAGGAATGCTTCTCCACTGTTGGTGGGAGTGTAGACTTGTACAACCCCTATGGAGACCAGTCTGGAAATTCCTCAAAAAACTAAAATTAAAGGTGCCATTTGACCCTGATATTCCTTTAGTAGGTATATACACAAAAGAATTAAAAGACTCATATCACAGAGACATATGTGCACCCATGTTTATAATAGCTCAGTTTGTGATAGCTAAATCTTGGAAACAACCAAAATGTCCATCAACTGGAGACTGGATAAAAAAGTTGTAGTTCTTCTACAGAATGGAGTATTATTCTGCCATAAAAAATGATAAGATTCAATCATTTATACTTAAATGGACGTACCTTGAAGACATCCCCATAAGTGAAATGAATAGGTTACAGATGTGTAAATATCATATCTTTTCTCTGGTATAAGAAAGTGAAAATGTAAATGAGTTCTAAAATGTATGTTATAAATTGTGAAATAGAAAATACTCAAAAGGAAATGAGGTGAAGGGGTAAATAACTAGGGGAAAATAATGAGATTATAACAAAAAAGAAAGAAAACAAAGCTTATGTATATTGGGGGCATGGGTGGTAGGGTGGGTAGGGGTATGGGAAAAAATGAGAATTAAGTTGTGTCATGTACTGGTACAAATTCTCATTGTTGAGTGCAATCATGATGTGTATATGTAGTGTACCAATAATGATCTCATAAAAAAAGAAAAAGATAAGCAGCCAGGTGCTTCTCCAGCTAAATATCCTGGATTTTTGGACTCAGAATTAACCTTCTAGTTCCTGGAACAAAGCAGGATCTCGGGAGAGGTGCTTGTAATTGTGGTGGAGTCTAGCTCTCTTCTAGGTCTATTCCAAGTGCAGACACACACGCATTCACCCCCATGAACACCAACACACACTTGTAACACACACATTGATACATACATACTGCACATTCACCCTTCTTAGCCCATTTTGGCTTGTGTTATAAACTACAGGAGGGGGGAAGCTCAGCAAAGGAGGGGGGATATGCACAGATGTACCCAGTGAGAGGGTAGAAGGCCGAGGCTAGGAGATCTGGTCCTCAGTCAGTCAGTGTTCCTTCTGAAGAGCTGCTGGGCAGGAAGTCATCAGACTCTTTGAACCACTCTCTGCACCTGTTTTCATTTCCTGAAGCTCTTTAGTTACTGTGGAGCAAGGACATACCAGGTGTCTTTCATTAAAATTAGTCACTAATTCCAAACAGAAACCAATTTTATTTCTTTATTCAAAGCTGTGTTTAAATGCATATTAAATGCCAGGTGCTATATTAAGTGCTAGGGACCCAGAAGTGGACAAAGCAGACAAGACCCCTGCTTCCCTGGAGTTTAGAACTCGCGGGAGTTTTAATCCTTAAGCTTCCATAAGAGGATACTGTATAGTGGGTGTCTTATAAACAACAGAAATTTATTTCTAACATTTCTGGAGTCTATGAAATCCAACCTTAAAGTAATTTCAGATTAAGTTTATGGCAAGGACCTACTTCTTAATTCCATAAGGAGGGTCTACATATGGCAGAAAGGGCAAAAGAGATCTCTGAGATCTTCTTTATGAGGACAGTAATCCACTTATAAAGAGTCTGTTCCCATGACCTTATCACTGCTCCCTAAAAGTCCACCTCCAAATACTATCATCATGGGGGTAAATCTTCAGCTGTGACTTTTGGTGACACATTTAGTTTATAGCACCCAAAGGTGTGGATATATTCACACAGAGATGCACACCTACACATGCCCACATTCACCTCTCATGTAGTCACACATATATCCAACAGCCTCCCATGTGTGTGCAGACACACACATGCACACAGTAAGAGCCTCTTGGCTTTTCTTCTCAGGGAAACCGCCTGCATCCTAACAGCCTCACTATTGTATACACTTGTAAAGGGAGCAGAAAGACCTCATTTTGCAGCCTTAATACTTTCTTTATGAGTTCAGAGGATGGTATGTTGGAATGCCTGTCAAGGAGAAAAGTGAAACAAATTTGTCAAAGATCTGAGAATTTCATCCACAACCACATCAATTCTCGCATAATAAAACTAAAGTAGAGATAAACGGTCCTTCTCATGAAGCTCTGAATACTACATTCACAGAACTTTGAGACACACTGAGTCTCTTGAAGCTCCTTCAAAAACTCTTGGACAAGCTGAGGCAGGAGGATCCCCATTCAGACATATACAGGAAATGAACAGCTACTGTTAAACACTTCCTGACAGTCTTCTCCTGATATGTTTGGATTGAAAACATGAGAAATCAGGGTTAGAAACCCGAAAGTACTGTTAACATTGTTGAAAGAAATCCCTTTGGCTGAACACTTAAATAATAATTAAATCTCTTTTTGATGCTGAGACCCTAAACTGCTCAACAAAGTGTAGACAGGTGAATAAATAACATGAATGCTGCTAGGAAGTGATAAGTCCTTCAATAGCCTTGACATATTGGAATAAGATTGCAGTTTTTCCTGTGTGCATTGTTATTTTCTTGTTTCTGGGACACAATACCCAATATCTACAATTTAAAGGAAGAGTTTATCTGGAAACATGTAAAGAGCATGGCTGGCTGGCTCCAAGGCAAAAAGGTGGAAAGTCCAGGCTAGAGGCAAGTGCTCACCTTATGGTGGCCAGGAAGTAGAGAGCAAAGAAACGAGCCAGAGAGGAAGATGTACCAGGTTAGGTCATGTCCCCAGTGACCACCTCTTCCAATTAGGCCTTACCTCCTAACAACACTTCCAGCTATGGATGGATTCATCAGTGGATGAATCCATTCATGAGTGCAAAACCCCATAACCTAATCATTTCCACAATGGGGAATATTTGAAAACTAAAGCATAGCACTGAGTCATTGATTCATGGTTTCTAACTGGGAAAATCTCACTCTCTGTCTGAGTCTCAGTCCTCTTTGCTGTACTACTATAGGGCTACACTAAAGTGGCCCATGAACTAAGGTCCAAGGATCCCTGGAGAGCTGCAGAGCTTTTTTGGCCTGTATGAGATGAGAGGGAATAATACCCTAATTGGACATGGAGTGCCCTACAGTTGTGAAACCTGTCTGACTTGCTCTATGTTTCAATATTTTATCTAATACGTAATACAGAGCATGATTATGTCCTGCTGGATGAGAAATCATCTGAAACAATTAAACTAACTTCATTCACTCAGAAGATGTTTATTAATCCAGCACTGTTCTGGTCACTGGGGATATTAGCAGCATACAAGAAAGCCAAAATCCCATTCCTTGTGAAGTTTGAGTGCAGTATCAAAAATATGCAATAAAAGGATAAGAAGCTACTTAATTATCTAATACATGACATCAGCCCAAAAAATGCAATAAGAAATAGTACATTCACAAAGGACATGGCAGTCAGGGAATATGTTTTATACAAGGTCGCCAAAATGAAGGGAAAGAGCTAGCTGTGTATTTCCAAGCACAAGAACTAACAAGAGCAAATTCTCTGGAAGGAGGAGTTTAAAATATTCCACAGACAAAGAGGTGTACTGTATCTGTCCACTTCCACTCCACAAGTACACAAGATCCTCAAGAGTACGGATGTGTATATTTAATGTACCAATAAAGATAATTAAAAAAAAAAAAAGAGTACGGGCCTTGCCTATTTGTTAATGACATAGGATAATGCACACAGAACTGCTGGGCACAAAATAAGAACTCAATAAATATTGACTAAATGAATAAACTTAATACACTGACCTAAAATAACATCAGCCTCATAGGATCTTCCTATTGAGTGCAGAAAATTACCTCCCTGGATTCATGAGAGTATTTTAACAAGGGATTGGAAGTCCTCATTACTCAGTTTACACATGCTAAGAAAGCTGTTTTTTACTTTACTAAGATAAGGCCCTTTTCTTCTCAACCTTGCTGATTTAATAGCCTTAAACACTGAGAAGTTAGGACATTTTTTTAAAAAGCATGTTGACAGCACTCTTTGCAGTCAAAAAAGCTTGATTTAATTCAATAGATCCATATTTTTCTTAGAATGTGTCACCAACACTTGTATTTATAGCACAAGGTAATGAATTCCCTGCTCCTAGAACTTTAAAGCAATAATTATGCTGTGAACCTCAGATGCTCTCCAAGATATATCGTATACTCATATTGCATATGCGAATTCAGCAGTTCATTGAAGTACAGAAGACAATGACGTGTGGAGCTTTGGTTTCAGTAGTTTAATAACAGAGTTCTTTGTTTAAATGAGATGTGCAAAGCTTTGAAACTGCAGCAGGCAGTGGGCAAGACCCTAAGCTACCGTGGCGCTCACTATGAACACAAAATCAACAAGTGGGGTCTCTGGGACTCTGTTGGCCATTCCACCAGGTAAACAAATTCATTACTACTAGATCCTGGGAGGGTTTTGACCAGTGCTCTCTTTTAAAGAATATGAGTGTAAGATATTTCCATCATTTAAAGGTACAGATAGAGCCATGGATTTAGCTCGGTGGTGCCAACCACCTGGCTTGCAGACACAAGGTTGTGAGTTCAATCCCCACTACCATACACACACAAAAATAGGTACAGGTAAGTGTTACCCACACAATATACCCAGTATATGGAGAATAAAGTTGCTCATCTAAGTAAATAGCAGCCCCATTCAAGACCAAACTTATTTTGCCCTCCATGAATTGTTCTCTAGAGCTGAGTCTTCCAAACAATTTCCACCAGCTAGTTTTAAAATCTTATCCTGTTTAAGATGGGATTATACTGTATCAAAACAGGAATGAAATGCTATGCATGAAAAAACTAAAGAGGTTCCCTCACTCAATGCAATATCTCCTAACTTTCTGCACCAGTCTAAAGAACAAGCTCAGGGCCACCTATAAAGTGAGTGAAATGTATGGTGCAGGTGAGAGTGCTTTCTGAGATCACGTGATGAAACAAGTTTGGTCTGGTGCAGTGGGGCAGAGGGGAAATTTAGAAGGCCATTGTCAGACAAGGAAAACAGGCATTCTGTTTACAGAGATGGCAAAGTATGCAGGAAAGAGAGAAGATGGATATTTCCAGCTTCCTATTGAGAAATATCTCTTCCTGCTGGGGAGAGAGATTGGCATAGAGCAGCAAAAGTCATGACAGCTACAGAATCTTGCTCATATCAATTTGATTGGCTTTGGGAGCTTCCAGGGCATTTAAATGTGTCTGGGTGGACCATTGAGCACTGATCATTGGTCCCTTTTCTCTTCCTCTTTGGTGCTCCTGCCCTACTCTGCTTTCTAGTCACGATGAATTGAGCAGTTTTGCTCCTACTCACCTATCCACTATGACATTCCTGTCTCAGAGCAACTGATCATGGACTCAATGAATCCCCTGTATGTGAACAAAACTAACCCTCTCTTCTTTAAGTTGTGGGTGTTGGAATTTTTGTTGCAGAACAGGAAACCTGACTAATGCAAAGGTCCAAAGTAGCAGGGAAAGCTAGACTGTGCACTTCTTGAGTTTGGGCTTTATTGTGAGGATTATATGAATCACTGAATATTGTAAGGCAAAATAATGTCTCTAGAAAATGACTTTTATCCTTTATGCTTCCTGCCTTGATGATTCACTATGTTTTCAATGTATAATGACACTTTATGAATCTCTGGATCAAATGGAACAGAAAAGAATCAAACAATGAAAAGAAAAATGCATTATTTCAGTGAGTTTCTGTGGCATGCCAGACCTTTTTGGAAGCACTGGAAACCTCATGGTGAGCAAAGCAGACAAGGTCTGTGATCTTGTTGAGATAACATTTTAGTGAGGATAAACTAGTAGCAAACCAACAACTACATACGAAAAATATACAGTGATTGTGTGGACAGAAAGAAATGAACTAAATACCACCAAAAGAGAGACAAATCAGAATAGGGAACAAGTAATATAAAGGCTTTAAAATGTGAATAACTTTGAAACATTCAACAAGCCAATAGAAAGCCCAAGGAAAGTGATTGGGAGATGAGGAGAGAGCAGATAGTGGGAGACAGATCATGTAAGGCTGTATTTAAGGGAAAAGAATTATCTAAAGACACTCATAACTCACTATAAGTCAGTAAGGTACTGAGAAGATCTGGATCATATTCTCAAAGATCTATCCACCTAAAGATTTGAAAACAGACGATAGAAGTACAATAGTAAAAAGAAGGATATCAGTCGGGAGATTACTTTGATGATGAAAAGCAAGAGAACGTGGGGCTATGGTCCGCATATGTAGAAAAAATAAAGTATATTCTAAGAACTGATACTGCTAGATGGCCATATAAAGTAATATTCAAGATGTGACCAAAAGATTTGGCAATGTGAAGATCATCAACATGCTCACAGTGTTCCTTCAAAGACCCCACAAGCAAGTATTCTGATGGATCAGACAGAACTGACCCCCAATAAATTGTAAATCATACTCTGAGATTTAAGGTGAAACTTCTTGGATTGGATCAAACCAGGAGTCTATTACTTATGTGGTTAGAACTTTGGGTAAGTGTTTAAAAGGGTCTGGAGATATTGAACAAGGCATTAAAGGTTTATAATGGGAAGAATGGGGGCTTTACATTTCCCACATATTGAATTTTCATTAGGCAAGACTAAAGGCAGGGATATAGTTATTCCCTTGACTGACTTGATCTAGGTAGCCCCATGAGTCAAGAGCCTCACAATGTTGACTTTCTTTTATATAAAAGCTGAACTTTGTTAAGTAATTACCATCTTTGATCTAACATGTCCCATGTGCTCAGAGATGGAGGGTAAATAAGGGTTCTAAATGCATCAGTGAGCTGGTCCATCAACTAGTGCCTTTCTGACCACTATGGGATGAGGAGCTTTCTTCTGTCAATTTCCTTCACCATGCCTCTTCTGCCTTGAAGCCAGCTTTGCACTGAACCCTCTGAAGACATGAACCAAAATAAACTTCTCCTTATGTTGTAGATGTCAGGTATTTTTCTCTAGCAATAGGAAAGCTGACTAATATTTTTTAAATGGTGGGCCAGGGATTTAGCTCAGTGGTTCTGGAGCCTGCCTTGCAAGTGCAAGGACCCAGTAACCACATACAACAATACTAGGCCTGGATATTCATGCCCACTGCCAGTCAGTACCACATACCACAGTGCTGGGCATGGTGGCTTACACCTATAATCCCAGCACTCGTGAGGCAGAGGCAAGAGGATTGATGTGAGTTCGAGGCTGAGCTCAGGGCCAGCCTGAACTACAAAAGTGAGATCCTGTCTCAAAAAAAAAAAAAATGGTACCAGTAATGATCTACAGATCACTACTTTCACTATGTTTGACTATTTGATTCAGAAGACCTTAGAACTAGTTTGCGGGAGTTTGAAAAGGATTAGAGATGCAGGGTTTGGAAGCCTCAGAATGCTGTAAGTGAAACTCGATGGATAATTCTGGCCAAAGTTTAGAAGATCAGAATGCTGGTGGGATGTGTACATTAAAGACTACTGGGTTCATCAGTTTTCAGATTAGAATGAGAATTCTGGTGGGAATTGGACTAGAGGCTATGTGCATTATACTCTTGTCTACATTTTATCCATGTCCTAAAACTTTGTGAACTTAGAATGGACTAATTGATCTTGCAGAGGAAGTTCCAAGGCATCCCAGTGATCAGGTTGTGGCATAAGTATTGCTGG